>BMAO01002692.1:0-192123 GCA_019973975.1 Trichonephila clavata
GTATTCCCGCAAACCCCATACGCGTACCATATCATCAGAAGGTACATTAATGAAAATAACCTGGAAGGCCACACCTTCAGCCTGCCAGAAGACAAAAAATTACGTGCGGTCATCAGAGGCCTACCCACTGACACAGACCCCTCAGAAATCATATCAGAACTGAAAGCACACAACATCTGTGTGGAGGAATGTCACAACATGACAAATAGAAAAACCGGAGCCCCCATGCCACTCTTCATAATAATATGTACAAAATCCATTAACAATAGAGGACTTTTTAAGATAAAGGAACTAAAACATGAAGATAGTCGTTGAAATATTGAGAAAAAAATACGGTCCACCCCAGTGCTTTCGATGCCAGGGGTTTTTTCACTCTTCAAAATACTGCACCCGAGCCCCCGTTGCGTGAAATGTGCAGGTGACCACCTGACCAAAGTATGTACGAAGGATATTAAAGACCCAGCCAAGTGCTGTCTCTGTGAAGGGGATCACCCCGCCAGCTACCTGCAATGCCCGAAAAACCCGAACAATATGCCGAAAAAAGAGAAAAAAAACAACAATATCAAACAAGTAGACGGAACGGTTTTTGCCTCCCCACTCCACCTGCCTCAAACGCCTGGGACTCAAGATCAACAACCCCAGCCAACAACAATAACCAAAAGCCAACACTGATCCCCAGACAAATCGCTCTGGCCCAAGCAAAAGCCCACAATCAAGCCGTACAGCCAGTACCTATCTCCCCCCCCATCGCAGTCACCCCAGCTCCCAACCTCACCTATACCAGACATCCCTAACATATTCGAACAGCTTAGAGACCCTGAAGTCATCGATCTTTTTAACAGCCTCCAAACCTTCATCCATATTGCCAAACATCATAAAACCAGATCGGCTCGCCTGTCTGCCCTCTACCATTATATTTACAATGATAGCGTTCAATAGATCACGCCAGAACCATACCTCATTACGAATAACCTCATGGAATTCTCAAGCCCTAAAATCGCGAGTTCAAGAATTAGAAGAATTTATTAACGACTGGAACCCAGATATCATCCTCGTCCAAGAAAACGCAGCTTAGGCCATGCGACCTTGTGACAATACCAAATTTTACACTTTACCGCACTGACCGTCTCACACACAGAGGAGGAGGTACGGCAATATTCATTAAAAGAAGCATATCACATACACACTTCATCATCTCCAATCCCAATATTGAAAATACAACCATCACTCTACACAGAACAAACGAGAAATCGATTACCATCATCTCGGCTTACAGACCCCCCAGATCAAAAATTTGTGAACAAGACCTCCAAAAATTTTTTCAGAAATAGAGATTGCTGCCTCGTCATTGGAGACCTCAATGCAAAAAATAAATATTGGAACCCTCATCCCAGAGTAAACCAGGCCGGAACCGTAATTTACAATTACTGCAATAAAATGGGAATTTCTATCCATGCACCCACTGAGCCAACAAGATTCGACGCGCATGGAGTAAACAACACCTTAGACATAGCACTGGCCAAAGGGCTGCACACAATAGCAGCTACTTCAATATCGGAATTAACCAGCGACCATAACCCGGTTAACTTTGACATCTCACTTAACAACTACAACTCACCCTCCATCAGTACCTGCTCTTTTCCGAACTGGACTAAATTTCAAACTGTACTCACCGAGTCTATCCCCGGTAACCCAGTCATTGCAAATGAAGACGACATTGAAAATTCTATCACAAACCTCAACAACAAAATTCAGGAAGCCATCCATGCAACAAGCACATACAAGGCCATCCATCACCCTGTTAGTATTATCCCCAGCCAGCTACGGGAAAAAAATCAAACAAAAAAATAGACTCAGGAAGGAATGGCAGCAAACAAAGTACCCTCCACTCAAGACACAAGTCAACAGAATACAGCGCGAAATTAAATCAGCAATAAATAATTTTCACAACCATATTAAAAATACCCAGCTCAAGCAAGTTAACACCAGGCGACAACTCCCTCTACAAGCTCTTTAACAAAAATAAAAACAAGCTAAGTCATATTCCTCCAATCCTAGGCCCCCAAGGCCTGGTTTACAACGCAGAACTGAAAGCGAAGGTCTTCGTCACCTCTCTAGAAAATTCATTCATAGAAAACAAAGAGCCGCACGATGACTCAACGATCGAAAAAGTCGAAAACAACGTCAACGGGTTTCTGACGAATAGAGTCACCACCATCCCCCCCCCTCACCTCACCAGGAGAAATAATGAATATCATACTCCAACTCGATAACAAAAAAGCTCCGGGCCCTGACGCCATCAAGAATATTGCATTAAAAGCCCTCCCCCTAAACGCCATTACGTACATAACCAAGATCATTAACAAGAGCATCATCTTTAATTACTTTCCGAAGGCTTGGAAAGCAGCAAATGTAACTGTTCTTCCAAAACAAGATAAAAATGAACAACTGCCCGATAGCTATAGGCCAATCAGCTTGTTAAATTCGATCGGCAAGATCTACGAGAAAATCTTACTCGAAAGATTAAAGGCCTTTTGTGACGAAAATAACATCATTCCGAATTTCCAACACGGATTCAGGGAAAACACTTCCACACTTCACCAACTCCTCAGGATGAACAACCAGGTTCTAAATGGCTTCAGCCAGAAAACATCACCGGAGGCGTTTTCCTTGACGTCCAAAAGGCCTTCGATCGGATTTGGCATGACGGGCTCATTTACAAACTCATCACCTTTAATTTTCCTTCATACCTAATCCACATCATCAACAGCTACCTTCGCAACAGATTTTTCAGAGTAAAAATAGATCATGCAATCTCAGAAAAGGGCATCATTAAAGCAGGTACGCCGCAGGGATCTCTCCTCAGCCCCCTGCTTTTCAACATCTATACGAGCGACTTCCCATCTCATCCAAACATTGCAATTCACCTCTTTGCCGACGACGCAGCCATCCTCGTCACAAAAAAGTCAGAAGCCGAAGTCAAAACCGCACTGCAAAATTATCTCCACATTCTAGAAAAATGGCTTAGCAACTGGAAGATCGCCATTAACACAAACAAGTCCCAAGCTATCATGTTTAGATGTGTAAATCCAAGCCTACCTAATGACCCTCTCCTACTATTTAATAGAACAATAGCCTGGACCACAAGCGTAAATTACCTCGGACTCACCCTGGACTACAACCTCCGATACACAAACGCATCTGCGCAACTTAAAAACGAAGTACTGGAAAAAATATTTCTCCATCATTAACACAATAGGCAAAAGGTCAAAGCTCTCCCTCCAAAACAAGATTCTGATCTACAAAATTTACCTCAGACCTTCTCTTCTCTATGGATGTCAGATCTGGGCAAACATAGCGAAAGAGAAAATCCTCCAAATACAGCGTATTCAAAATATGACCATAAGAGGCATTGCAGGCATCCCAAGATATATCCCAGTATCAGTATTACATGAGGAGTTAAAAATAGAACCCATAGCTACATTCATCTCCAAACTACACCAGAATTTTCATTCTACAATAGCAACGCATAATAACCCCACTATCAACAGCCAAGACCAGTGCAAGTATCACCCTCGACCACCCACCGCTTTCCAGTAAAAGCGACATTCCTCCACGCAGCAATCAGCTGAGCGTGACGTACTTCCGGTAGAAGAACGAATTCTCGTTTCGGCGAGTGAAGTTCCATTCTCCTCCATTCGGATCGGGGCTTCGCCCCCCCCCTCCCACCTCCCCTACGGGCTTGACCGTAGGATTTTGTGTCTGTTTTTGTCTTGTGTTTGTCTTTTGTGTACTTTAGAATCAAAGAAGAAGCTGATTCCATCAGCTGGATCTCGGTAAAATATATCCATGTTGGTTAAGTTCAGCATACCCGCAGCATTTCTGGGCGCCCACCCCAAGCATCTAATGGATAAACCGGCACTGACATATGTTATAATGTCCGCTTATAAAAGTAGCTGGTGCATAGGGGCCCAGGGCCTCAAGAAGCCTTAAGACGTCACTGACTTTTTTTTGAATATAAGTATTTTCTCACGAATGAAGGTTGGCTGCTTTTTGAACACACTTCATATTGTTACTATATGAGTAAGTACGTATTAGACATTGGATTTTTAAAAAATAAATAAATGTATCGATTTTAGAGGATATGCAAAAAGTCAATGAATAAGAAAGATAAAATGGATAGTTACTATACAAGAATCATGTCCCTTTTCTCCTCCTGCGCACAACATCTTAGGTTCGATGTGGGTCACGAAACTTTTCTGGCACTCTTCGTTGTCTACAACAGGAAGCTCCACTGACTGTAGAACCTTCGGATGGCCTCCATCTGTTACAGAAAGGGGCAACCATTCTAAGATAAGTTATTGAGAGATAAAGTTTTATACAAATCTGATTAAACAGAAGCTGACACGTTATGATCGTATGATTTTATCTTAACATTTGACTCTCCCCCAAGTTCGAAATCTTGGAACTTCTGATTAAAATCTTTGGTACTTTTCCGCTTCGCTGACATAGGCGATAAAGTCGCCAAAAAATGATACAATGGATGCCAAACGGAATAATAAAGCTAGTAATCTATTACCAAAACAAGCCGTGGCCTTTTCTTATGAGTAACGTCATTTTCTTAATGCATCCAAGAATGGATGAAAAACCTATGAGAACTAATATGTTTTCATTTTTTATGTGTATGTATGTTGTTAGGCCAATAACGCCAACTTGACGAGATTTGCGCCGGCGGAACGTTAAAGTACCGAATCTTTATATTAAAAAAACCCAGTTTTTTATATTTGGTTCTTCAATTCCTAAAAAATATCTACCGTTAAATCCGGTGTATGACGCCCACCTATACTTTCAGGCTGCAATTTTTAATTTTTTTAGGTCTATTCCACGTGTAATGCGCACCCTTTTTTATCTCTCTAAGACAGGGGTGGCCAACCCGCGGCACGCGTGCCACATTGTGGCACGCGGGGGTCGTAATTGTGGCACGGGAAGGCTTTTTGAAAAATTACAAAAATATTATGAAAATATTACTGAATTAATTGAATTACAATAAAAAAAATTGTCATGAAGAGAATATGTAAGAAACAGAAATTTTCAGCGTGAGATTTTATGGGCGCTAAGCAAAATTTTTCTTTTCTTCAGAAAAACGCCAAAAATGAGATCATGCTCCAAAACTTATAATTCTACTGCTTTGTAACATTCCGAGAAAAGTGTTGAGTAACAAAAGACTAAAAACAAGTAATTTCTCTCTCTCTCTCTCTCTCGGACGGTTGAAACTGCTCAAAAAGTCCCCCTTTCTCGGGGGTGGTTAATTTTTAACATCTCAGATTTCCATTCAAATTTCAGCTTCCCCGTGCAGGGCTCAAGTTTATAGCTATCGGCTGTCAGAATGATTACTGATGAAAAGATTTTTCCGGAGATGTTGGCTATTTACAATTTCTGTAATGTCAAGAAGTAATTCTGTAATGTATTAGGAGCGTAGCTGTTGATACGGTAGAAGCAATTCTATATGCACAAAGTAACCACTTTGTAAAGCAGAGGGAGTGTGAACTTGCATCCATGACTAATCAGAATCCTGGATTCGGAGCCTAGAAAATTTGTAGCGAAACATTGGCACAAATAGTTTCTAGCTGTCAGACTCAGATGATTTTAAACTCTGTTTAGCAAGACATTTAGCTTTTCTCCTTTTCTAAAATTGTTTTTAGATTTTAGTGTTGAGCGTGGTTATTTAAATTTTTTTAAATGTTCAATATGTTTATGAGTAAACCTTCGACATCGAAAAGAAATTATGAAGAGGAAATTGCAGCACATGATTTTAAAATTGTCTGGGAAGAACAATACTTGTTTACACATCAAATGCTTTCAAGCCTGTTTGCTTGATATGTGGAATTTGTATAGCAGTTCCAAAAAAATTTAACTTGGAGCGCCATTTCATACAACTGCATAGTGTTTTCAACAGCAAATATACTGTTGGATCAAATTTGCGAACGGAATTCATCAATAAAAAAAAGAAATCTTTAGCCGGACAACAATCTTTGTTCCAGAAGAGAAAGGACGAAATGGAAACCATGGTGTAGGCTTCTTATGAACTTTCTTTGTTTTTAGCCCGCAAGAAAAACCATATTCTGATGAGGAGATAATAAAAAGCAGCCTTTAAATTTTCGCCCAAAATGTCGGTGATCTTAATGTCAAAAATATGGTTGATAAAATAGCTTTGTCCAGAAATACCGTCATGCGTCGTATAGATGACATGAGCAATGTTGGAACGCAAATTGTCTCTGGACTTCAAAATTGCAAATATTTTTCATTAACTTTGGATGAAAGCTGTGATATCACTGACAATGCGCAATTAAGCATCTTTGGCGTTACACGAACGAAATTTTTGATACTGTGGAAGAACTTCTTGATTTGCGCCAACTAGTTTTGACTACAGGTGAAGACATTTTTGAGAAACTTAAAAATGTAACTGAAATTAACAAAGTAAAATGGACAAAACTAGACAGTGTTTGCACAGATGGAGCACCTTACATGGTTGGCAGAATAAAAGGTTTTGTTGCATTGCTTGAAAATTATTTGGGAAGAAAAGTTTTCAAGTACCATTGTATTATTCATCAAGAAGCTCTTTATGCCATGGACTCAAACTTGTCTTTCTTTGATGACCCCGTGGTGCGCTGTATCAACAAAATACGAGCTCGTGCTCTGCATCGACAAAGATTTCGTACGCTTTTCCCCGAAGAAACGGAAGAAAATGGCGAGTTACTCCTTCATTGTAGTGTGCGCTGGCTTTCCAAAGGAAGTTTACTTGCGAGATTTTGGAGTTTGAGAGAATGTGTATTAGAATATCTGGATGAAAACGATGAACTACCCAGTGAATGCTCACTCCTCAGGAGTGAAAATTGGCTGTAGGATTTAGCTTTCCTTACCGATAATAATGGAACATTTAAACAATTTACATTTAAGATTACAGGGGAAAAGTTATATTTTTACTACCCTAGTTGGTCATATCTTCTTTTGTGAACAAACTTTTGCTTTTTTTGTCTGGATTTTGGAGAGAAAAATTAACTCATTTCCCATTCATGCAGGAATTATCTGCCAAAGTTAGTAATTTTCCGAAATATGATAGATTTAAAAATTTAATATCCATTTTGCAGGATTCTTTCAGCGCCAGGTTTGAGAATTTTAAAGATGGTAAAAAAAATACTGAACTTTTCACTATTCCTTTTTCGATTTCTCTTCAAGATATTAATTCTTACCCACCTCAGCTGCAAATTGAAATTATTCACCTACCATATTACTCTGAAAAGCAAATATAAGGAAATTATTTTAACCGCAAATGATCCGAATTACATCGAATTTTGGAAATTTGTGATACCAAGTAATTTTCCAAATTTACATGATTTAGCTGTCAGATATTGTTGTAGGTTTGGATCAACATATGTTTGTGAAGAAATGTTTTCTGTTATGAACGTAATTAAATCAAAATATCGCTCAAAATTAACTGATATGCACCTAAAACACTTAATTTTGTTAGCATCTTCACGAACTAATCCAAATATAGATAGATGATTTAGTAAAAAAACTACAGATTCAAAAGCCACATAAAGAGACTGATTAGTAATCATTTAAAAAGAAATGTTTCAAGTTGCTTATTTTTATTTTGTACCTTAGCTAACTGACTGATCCTGTGAAAATTTATCAACAATAAAATATAAGTTTCTACTTTTGTTTTATTTGTTATACCATTTTCTTTTTACATTTTCACTGTATAGAACTTGCATTTAAAAGTATGTTTTTGGTGTAAATAACCCATAATAAGCCTATAAGTGACATTTTTTCCCTTTTTTATATTTTTTAGTTTGGTGGAAAAGTTTAAAGTGGCACGCGTAATTTTTTTATAAGATTGTGGCACGTTTCCCAGAAAGGTTGGCCACCCCTACTCTAAGACAACTGAAATGCACGTACGTATGACGTCTATTCGAGGTATCATTCTAAACTTTAAAACACAACAGAATACTTCTAGAATGACAACTCTTTAACTTCATAAGAGGAATGTCTTTTTTTTTAAATAAACAGTATTCGAAGTTTGTGAAAGTCTAATTATTTTTATGCTTCTCTCTTTTTTTTTTAAATCTATCATTTTTTTTTATCAACCACCCGCGCGGTATAGTGGCTAGAGACGCTGACTGCTGTGCCGTAGGGCATGGGTTCGAATCCCGGAGAAGAGGCTTGGATGTTTGTGTTGTAATCCTTTTTTCCTTTGTGATGTGTACTTCACGCTTACTTCTATGTAAGCCCCCGTGTGATGCTTTGTGGTGCACGGGGTTATAAGTGTTCTCAATAAAAAAAAATCTATCATTCTTATACCCGACGTATAACGCGCGCCCTTAAATTTCGATCTCATTATGTTAAAAGTGCGCGTTATATTAATACGGTATATTAATATTTATTATCAATTTTATTTAATCAAGGATGTCGCTACCAGCTAACTTTTTTTTCTTTATAATTCTACTTTTTCTTCCTTTTTTTTTTAAAAAAAATTATTTAAATTGCATGCATTGTTTTAATTTTTACTGTGCATAATGTGTGTTATGTTAAAGAAAATATTCACGAACAGTTATTTTTGAAAAGGCTGAAGTACTGTCTTTTCTTCCGGGTTGGATCCTTATAGTGAGGTAAGTAATACTTTTTGATACTCTGATTATGTTGATTTAGAATTTTTACAAAATAATTTTAACGCTTTAAATTTTTTACATTATTCCTAACTGTATTTGCTCTTGTAAATTTTATTTCAGCCTAGTAATTAAGGTAAAACGAAAGGTAGGCGGTTTAAAACTATGTTTTAAACCTAAAAGCTTGCTAAACCCGAGAACCTGCTAATGCCTTATTGTGACTATATTACTTTGTCACTGACTGTCTTGCTACTTTCCCACTTATTGTTTTGTTTTAAGTTGAATATATTGAGATTTAGTATTATGTTAATGATTATATATATAGTTTTAATATCTATACTTATATTTTTATGACAAACCGCTTCCCTCTCGCTTCGGCCGTGGTAGAGTAGGGGTCAAGGTAACAAACTCGTGGCCGGCGAGTTCGAGCCTTGTACCGCTGAAGACCCACGGTGCAAAAGGGGGAGGGGGGTGCATGTTAGATATCAAACGTGGGAGGCTCAAACGTCCTCCTGTTGGTGTGGATTGGAAGTTAGGAGAAGGGGGAGTTCTAGCTCAGGTGTCGTCCTCGTCACTAGACCATGGGTCAAAATTACGAAGTCCGCCGCTAATAGCCCTCATGTAGCCGAAGAGTGCAACGTAAATATAACTCTCCCTCACTCACCCACCAGCTTCACTGGGTATTTTATTACATTGTAAGAACTGTACATTTTTTTTTAAAGTTACTGTTATTTAAGTCCTAGCATTAAGACTCCGATTATATTGAAAAATATTCTTATAGCACTCGCCTCTCGTCCAGAGAGGACAGGGATCGAATTTCTAGAACAAAAGGAGATATCATTCACGTCTGTGTCGACCCTTCTCCCCGCAGTCAATTTCCAGAATTAATATTTTTAACGGATCTCTACTCATTAAAAGAAACATGCTAGCCAAATTTAAAATCTGTAAGTTTAATAGCCTAAAAATTTGTCTCTAATATCTCCTTGTGACCCCTTCTTCGGAGTTGATTTCCGGAAAACACTTTCTAAATGGAAGGAACATAATTTACAAGTTTCAGGTTTGTAAGTCTGTGACGGGGTTCCCTTCGCGCCCTTCCCTTACAGAAAAACATTTTTTTAAACTGTTGTTCGAGTTTAAAATCGTCTTCCGTAGAGAGAACTTGATTTTATGCTAATTTGAGTACTATTTAAACCCTAGCAAGGTGAGTGCTAGAGTTAGTCGTTTGGCTGCTATTATTGTGATCAGCGGCGTAACGGAGGATATTATGACCCCCTTGCAAAGTCAGGTTTTGGGCTCCCTAGAAACCTTCCCCCTCCCTAGCGATGCGGGGGTGTACGTTATTCTACTGATTGTGAGATTAATGAAATGACTTGCGGAATCCTTGGTGAACCTGAGAAGGAGCTTCAGGCCGGAATAATCAGTTGGCCTGGGTGAGATCTGACGAGTGCTATTTCATTGGATCACTTGGCTATGGGCCTAATTATTTATCTTAGGAGTTTAAGTTAGACAAATTAATTTGACTGCTCCGACGGTTTATATTGTTTGATAGTAAATTGATTGAAACAAAATACATTTAGTTATTTTCATAACAATGTCTGTTCATTCGGAGTTCCGAGCTTCATCTTTGACCTTCGGGTAGCGACAAGGTCATGTCTCATAGTTCAAGAAAGAAAAGAATTTGTGTGTCTATAAAACTCTCGTAATACACACCCCTTTCCCTCCTCGGTAGTCGATATTCTAAAACCCCGTTCTTAGTGCATATCTACTCGACAAAAGAAACATGGTTACTACATTTAAAATCTGTTGGTCTAATTTGTTCAAAAACAGAATTTTTTTTGTCTATAATACCCTTTTAACCCCTCCATAGTAGTCGATTTTTGAAAGAATAAAACGTTTTTAGCCAATATTTACTCATTAAAAGAAATATTTCTGCTAAATTTCAAGACTATGGGTCTATAATTTCGGAAATCTCAAGATCAGTGAGTGAGTTGCTGTTCTACTATATATAGATTTATTCAGTCCTCAAACTATTTCAAGTTTGGATTATGGCCAGCAGAATTACATTTCATTATGCTGAATATCTTACTCTATTTATGAACTAGTTACACAGTTTTAAACCCAAGTCAAGGCTCTTGAAGTTGCCCATATCCACGCTCGTCTCTGTCTGCCACATCTTTTGACACTAAAATTCTCATAAAACAAACCAGTCTGTAAGTAAAAAAAAAGGTGAAAGTTCTCATAAAATTGTTGATATTACCATATCTGAGCCGTCCCCAGCCATAGACGGACACAATCGTTCCAGGAATCAACTCTAGTTCTGGAGAAGGTAGCCACGCCGCCTTCACCCCGGATCTCCATACAACAGGGCGTTCGAATTCAATGATGGCGATGTCAGAATGAAAACTGTGATCCCTGTATAGTGGAAATTCAACCAGTGATCGAGCCTTGCGGAGATGACCTCCTTCCGGATCCAGAAAATCGTAATCGCCAATGTCCACAACGATGAGATCGGAATATCGGCTAGATTGAAGGAAGAAAATTAGATTATTGTGAATTAAATACAGGGTAACTATTATTGAACTATATGAAATGAAGCGGAAAATAGTTGTGACGGATCTGTACGGTTCTTCACTAATCCTCTAAATATGCTTTCAAATTTTATTTATTTCAACCAATCTCCACCGGGAGCCAAAGCGTGATTTATGCAAATGAGATATTTTATATAAGTTCAGGTTTCGCGAGTGAACGAGAGAGAATGAAATGAAATGAGAAAGAGTTGTAAAGTAAAGAAGTAGATTTTTAAAGTAAAGTGAATCGAAGCATCGGAAAATCAACTCGCAGACGTTGACGAATTTAGTCGTAGTAAGGTTATAAGCAAAGCTGACGAGCTAAAGATTGAATTTGTAAAGTCAAGAGTGAAGTTTAGCTTTTATCTAATCCAACCTGAACCAAAGCATTCAACAAGACGGACCTGTCCAAGTTTAAGAATCAGGTTAGTGATTTAAAAATTGCAAATACGTGTACGTGTGTTAGCTGTAATTGTACGCGCTGGTCTTTCGTAGATTCAGTTTAGATTTCGTAGTTCCGCAATTAGTTACCCCTTCTCATTCTCCACTGTGTTTTATTGTTCTTATATTTAAATAGTGTATATATAACCTTCATTGATTAAGAAATATCAATAAATATAGTGATTTGTAAAGATGTCTTTTGAATTCATTAACTAAGCTACACGTCCAGAAACGAGTAACATTAGACGAGGGGATGATAATCTTAGGGAAGGTTATGTTTCACGACATAGTGACAAACAACGGCATGCACACACTTTATCCAACATGTAAACATCACTATAGATATTCAGATTTAGGTTATGACGTGTTCAATATGCCTGCTATCATTGGCAATGATGTGGCACAGGCGAATAGCAAAATTCTGTATGACCCGATGAAGAGTCAGTATTGTATTTCTTTAGTTATTATATTCAATGGTCAGAGACGGTTATAATTGCATCGTATTTTTCATTCTCCATTCAATAATTCAATCCATCTTTTGGCATTTTGCTTATTTTATAGACAACACGAAGACAAAAACACAGCACAAAGAACATTACACGACTCTGACTCTACAAGCCAAAACGAGTATATCTCTTGGATGACTTGCAGTGCCATTTGTACATTTAATATTTAATTTACAACAGTCAGAGCATCGATGCTGTCGATAACCTCCTATATGGCTGTTTTCAGCACAGCAATAGTTTTGGAGGTATTACTGAACACCTTGTTTGTTTATAGGCCCATAAAATGGAGTCTAATGTATTCAGTTCCGGAGAATATGGTAGCCAATCGAGGCCCATGCCAGTGGCCTCTAGGTACTCCAGAATCAGAATGTGGTCCTCAAAGTGCTCCTCTAGGACATTAAACACTTTCCTGCTTCGATGGGGGTCGAGCTTCGTATTGCTTGAACTTTATCTTGTTCTAACGCAAACCTTTCAGGAGTTATGATGATTTTATTTTATATAATTCAATAACTGTCACTCTGTAAATAAGTTTCATTAAAAGAGAGAAATATGGAGTTTGTTACACACATACACGTTCATACACACAAATATACTGAATGATATTTCTTAAACTGACACTATTCAGAGCCACTTGCAGATAGATAACAAAAGAAATGGTACCAAACTTGGCCCAAGACATTGAACACCCCCGACTTCTAACACATAGCTGAGTGATTTAAATTTTCCTCAATCATCCCAAGACTGCCACGTTTAGTTACATTAAGTTCTTCCAATGGCTATATAGTTGAAATCAATAAAAAAAACTTAATTAATATTCTTGATCGAAAGGCATGTTTTAGTAGTTTTTTCCCTTGGGGCAATTTGGTGATCGAGTCTAGAATGGCATATCTTTCAATTTTACTACGAGGCTTTTCAGAGTCTGTAAAAGAAGGAAATCTTAACATTAAATGACAGACCTTCGCGGACCCTTAGAAAGGCGCTGGGGACCCCCGGTTTATGAATCGCTTCTGTAAACAATTATGTGTGTTATATCCATTGTAATTTTTATTGTTATTAGAGCTATACCCACATATATAAATGCCATTTGATCCCTATCCTTTAACATTGACTGAAAACAGCTTTAGGGATACATTATCCTTTCGACCATCATCACTCAAAGTTTCCATGTTCCACATTTCTCGCCTCTGGGTCTTTTTGTTTTTGAGTTATTGCTGTTGTTGCTGCATCCTTCCCGAAGGGAAGGAATGAAAGTTGCCAGAGCCTGAGACAGGTTGAACTTCTACGCGATAGATGACGACACCACCTATCTCCACCTCCACAATTTAGGCTTGAACGGGAAGGTAGGGAAATATTCTCCAGCCCCCTGCACCCGTGGTTTCAGCTGCGGCCACCCATGAGACTTTCGGACCCACTGATTTAGCGAGCACGTACTCCGTGTGTATTCGGAGGGTATTTAGTGGCATTGTGCAACGAACCCAGGCCTTCTAATCTGGAGTCTGATGCTCTAACCACTAGACTACCCACGTCTCCTGTTTTTGAGTAATATCACACATATGAGAACTCACACACAACCTTTCTTTTATTAACATAGATCTAACATTGATCAGTTATGCTTCATGATGCGCATTCTCTTATGCAAGAGTAAATTTGCCTTCGTGCAATAGCAAATTAATGAACAATTTTGTCAGCATTTTTTTTTTTACTCTATTCTCATAAACATTATGTGTTTAGCATTTTTGACTTACTCTTTGTAAGGGCTGAGTTTAGAGAAACAATGGTAATAGGAACTGCGTAACTGGGGGGGGGCACTTACTTTTTGACGCAATGAGCAGCTGTGAGCACATGAGAGTCGGTGATGAGCGTCGCTCCACAGAAGGGAATAGTGTCTCGCAATTCCTCTGCTCTCCAAGTTGCATCAATCAGGCAACTCTGCAAGGATTTAACGATGTTACAAGAATTACCAAGAAATATAATGTAGTGACAGATAGTTGAAAACGTGAAATAAAGTCTTATTTTAATTTTTGAAATAAGAGAACAGATCGTGGCCGCGATAGCCGATTGATCATGGTCACGAACTTATGAAGGCATTCTCATAATTCATATGAAATCATCACTGTAATGAAATGCACCGAAATTTATAGTTAATAATCATTCTAAATTCTATACGTTCCACATTTAGATCCCACCAGTGCGATCATGGGCTTCCGAATGGGGAAATGCAATCTTACATATTATACCGTGTTCCTTGAAGTGATTACATATATGTAATCATGGTCCTGAACGGGTTATTGTGAATATCTATTGGTCATCATTTCGTGTCCTTCTCAAGGGCGTCTTAATCACTACAGCGTTCCGATCCCCCGGGGAACTTTAGAAATCAGCGAGATCTCCATCTCAACTAACCCGAAGAGGAGATACCACGACGCAGTCATTAAGTTGGCGTGATGTGGAAGTTTAGAGTTAGATGCCAGCTCAGGTGTGATCTTGACCGAGTTAAAAAATTATGCAGTCCGTCACCAATACCCCTCGTGCAGCTACCCGACTGCCCGCCATTTCAGCAAATGGGATAAACCGCATCTTCTACAAGTAACTAATTCTGCAATAAAAAATATTTTTAGTTAGTATTACTTAATAAGATTTTATTTTGGGGTTACATATGGCCATTCTAACATACAAACCCCATATATTTTTTCCCTTTATTAATGACAAAAAAAAAAATGACTGTGCTTTTTAGAGGGTATTATATATAGTCGGGACCCTGATTCAACGAATTCATCGGAACCGAACATTTTATTCGTTAATTCGGGGTTATTCATCATATTGGAGTCTAAGCAAAATAAATTTTTTTCACATCTTCTTTGGAGGAGGAAAGTTTTCAATGGAATAAATTTCATAGACCCATTTTTCCCCAAGTGGACTATTAGTAAGAAGAACACGAATAGACCCATTACAGGGGGGTTCGGCCTTCATTTTAATAGGGAAAAAAGAAAAATTTGTTAAATAGAGGTTTGTTAAATTGGAATCCAACTGTATATGCAAATATTTGATTTTTTTTATGCTTATAAATTTTTAAATTGATTTTTGCATTCATAAGAAGTAAATTGCCAGAGAATACTCACTGCATACGGAAAACGTCCTTCTCCAGCATTGTGACCTCCGGTGACTCTTGTATTAATCGAGCTATCGTTGTTTCCACAAGGACAAGGTGGTCCTAATTTTAAAACGAAAAAGAATATATTGTTACAAGTTTTGTATAAAATAGTGTAAATAATCTGTGTTTGGATGAGTAATGCATTTATATCAATTACTCTATGTTATAATTAATTTATGTTAAAATGTAATATTCGCAAGCAACGCCGTTCCTTGCGTTATAATGGCGATTCAGTGAGAACTTGGCGAAATCTTGGCGATAGAGCCAAGTTGGCATCATTTTTGGCAACTAAGTTGGCGAGTTCGGGACCCTCAGGATTCTTCTGGAAATTAGTAGGGAAATCCCCTAATTTCACGATCTATGATGCAAGCAGATCTTTCTCGAAAGATCTGCGAGATGTATAAATAAGAAGACGCTCGCCAAAATGAATCCCTATGATTTTGACCAGCGATTAGTGAGTATTGTTTTGACTAGAGATTAACTACCCTTGCCTTGACCGTGAAGACTAGCGATTAGCTCGGCTATTGAGTAAGACGAGCGGTGCTTGTGAATAATCTTTTGATTACATGTATTTTAGACACTGATAATTGTGTCTGAGTACTGTTGAAGGTGTGAAGATCTTCTGAGATTTATTCTGTGAATATTGCTGCTTAATTCTGTATTTAGAGGATTGTTTTTCCGACAATAAATTATCATTGCTCTTAAAATACTGCCTTGTTCTATGCGACTGATTTGCATAAAATCCTCGAACCCCGATCAATGTAACAATATGATTTCACGACTGTCCAGATAAATCTCTTGCTGTACTGAGCATCCATCAATTCTTTCAACAATAGAGATAAAACAAGTAAAAAGACTCGCACAAAAACCAGACGAATAATATTATTACAAACTTGTATGAGGTTAAAGCAGCTTCCAGTTATTTTAATAATAAATTTATTAATGGATAAGCATTTAATAAATAAAGACGAATCGACGCATATTCGCAAAGATAAATTATTTGCAATAGTTCAAATCTGAGTCGAAATAAACAAGGCTTAAAATGTTCCAAAAAAGGTTCTCTAAACAGTTCCACTTGCAGGGACTCAGACAGATAGTCTCTCTCCCTTATCTCAGTCAACGCGCACACAGATCCTAATCTCGACCGAAGTCTCTTCTGAGCTCACTTGACCTTTGTTTCAAAGGTCCTGTATATAACTTCATGGGGATTTCTAGAATGATTGATCCGACATCCTCCTCGATAACACTTTGGCGATATCGTATTTTTCACATTTTATCGCCAAGGGCAATAAAGACACCAATAAAGTGTCTCTCTCTTATCGCAGTCAACGCACACGACTGAACTCTTTTCTGCACTAACCCTCGCCTCAAATAATAAAGCCTCAAGAAAATTTCTAGAACTCTTCTCGATTATTCCAAGGCGATATCATATTTTCCGCCAAATTTGTTGCCAAGGGTGAAAAAACCAACAATCTGGCAACCCTGGTCTCATCTTCTGTGGTTACCATGGTTTTATTTTTTAAAGTTCACGCTGAGAAGCGAATTTTTCCCGTAAAACTTAATTTTCCCACAAGGAGATTACTGCTGCAGGGAAAATAACTTATGTGGTGTGATTCAGTAGATTACCAAGTCCGGTATCTATCGGTATCCGGTTAGCACTAGTTTGATGTCAATGCAACTAAACCAGCAAGTTTCAAGATTCTCAGTTTTAATCATCTGGTTCACAAATATTTCAGCAGGATTGTTTCGAAAAAACTGAATGTATGATAGATATTTGATAAACATGTGCTTTCAATTAATTTTATTAAACTCAAGTTTAAAAGGACATTTTAATAATTTATTTGTGTTAAGTATTATAAACAAGTTGGTAAATTATATCGTTGCAGATGAATGAGAGTTTCTTAAAGATGCCATCGTCTCCATTAAGTCATTTAATTTTTATTTTTGATTTGATAATTTTATTCAAAAGAATTTGTGTTACACTTACTTGGATCTTCCTCGAAATCAATAAACTGCAAAACAAATTAAAAAAGATTTCATTAAATCAACTTTTATACATAATAAAAGACATACATATAAAAATAGAAATATTTTAGAATAAATTCAGATAGATAGGTGAGAAAGAGTAGTATCTTTCCAAAATAGCCTAATGGTTTTATTTTCGGATTTTGAAATTTCATGAATATTTTATCAGAAAAAAAATATTTTTAAAAAACTAAAAAACACCTTTTTTAGTTAATCGAACTTTGTTGTAACTTAGTCTTTTAGTCGCCAAATCTGAAATTAGTCAACAAATCTGGAAATGGGATCTAAAATTAGTCGCCAGGATCTAAAATTTTTCGCCAGATGCGGGATGGGATCTGAAAATGGGAAATCGTTAATCTTGATGATCATGTTTAGGACAATTGAACAGAATTATTATATTGTCATCGGTCCTGGACAAATGAGCAAAATTTCGAATTAATCTTATCTTCTTAAAGTGGGTAAAAATTGAGTTCAAAGATTCCGTTACATACAAATGAAGCTTATAAAAGGGTGTTAAAAAAGGGTTATTCATTTATTGTTCATTTGTGTTCACCAATATTGTTCATATTGTGTTGCAGCTGCTTACTTGCTAGCAAAAAAGCAAGAGTATGATGGTGTAAAGACAAATTGTAATGGATTAGAATAATGTCCTTTTTAGAGATGAATCGATGTTTGGGGTTTCCCACGGTCATCGAGGTATCGTATTTGGCGTAGCAAGCAAGATTTTATTACAACAGATTGCTTGAATCTCTGAGTAAAGTTTCATGCGTCTGTCATGATTTTGAGAAACAGATGTCATTAAATCCATCAAGATCGGTCATTTGAGGTTTGCGGGTCACATTTGTCGTAAAGACCCCTCCTCCTTAACGTTTAGAATTTTCAGTTACAAACCTATTGGAATTAGAACCAAGGGTAGACCGAAATTGAGATGGACTGACTTGTGTAGAGGACGACTTTAAAGTTTCAAGAGTGGTTAATTGGAGAACTGTCACAAAGCGGAGATCGGAATGGAAGAGGGTTCTTGAGAAGGTCTAGCCCACCCAGGGCTTTGTATCAATAGAAGAAAAGAAGATTTTAGAACGTATAAGGGTTAGGAAAAGTATGCGTTTTGGCAAGAAGAATAAATTCCGAATATACGCGGAGAGATTTGAATAATTTATGATTCCTTCATTGGAGGATATACTTGAGGATATCTAATATCTTCCACGGTGCTCTTTTCTGAGGGTTACATTATAAAAAAACACTTAGATGAAAAAGAGCCATCTTTATATAAAAAATTAAATATCTGTTAGTCTATGGAAGGGATTTCAACCCCAAAACGCCAACCAAGAAGGCTGACGTGTTTTAAATTTAAAGACCTTCAGAAAAGATCTTGAGAATTAACGGGGAAGAGAGTTTTGGCTATTATTTGTTCTTTGGTTTTGACAGGATTTCATAATCTTTATTTTATTCTTGTTAATCGTACCAAAAAAAAATCAAAACCAGTTCGAGAATTACGATCCAGGAAAAATGTCACCGTCGCTCGTTCCTGTTCCGAAAAAACATTTTGAGTTATTGTGTTGATTTTCTATGAACTAAAATTTGAAACATACTAATCACTTCGTTCCCATACTGTTCGAGAAAAAATGCATGACAATGATTAATTAGTGTATTGCAGTGGGGTACACAGATCTCTCTTATAAGGGGGTTACATTCTGAAAACCGCCCATCCGGTAGAGTGGTCAGTGAAGCTGACTGCGGTACCGTAGGGCCTGGGTTCGAATCCCGGAGAAGGCAT
Organism: Trichonephila clavata; assembly: GCA_019973975.1. Lineage (NCBI taxonomy): Eukaryota > Metazoa > Arthropoda > Arachnida > Araneae > Nephilidae > Trichonephila > Trichonephila clavata. The sequence goes on from BMAO01002692.1 coordinate 19,134, forward strand.
GGATGTTTGTAAATGTATAGTGCCTTTGCGGCAATGGGGCTACTCTAAATAGCCATCGAGCCGCATGTCCTCTCCTGAGGATGGTGAAAGGGGGAAGAGAGGTGGGGAATCTCTGACCATCCCCAGGGTATCCTCCCTCAAAATTGGGGTGGAACCGAGCCAAATCGTTCTGTCACCTACATGATGCTCAAAGCTAATGCTAACGACATGCGTACACTTAGCCCTTTGCCACGATGAATTTCGTGAGCCGTGATCTGATGTTACTATCAATCAGGCGCCATAAGTAACAATAACAACACATTCTGAAAAACACGATGACTAAAGTGCCAAATTGTATTTTCTACGGTAAAAATTAAAAATATGCTCGTCTATGGGGGTCACCCTCCCCCTTCTTGTGTACATCATTAGACTAACAATTTCTAAGAATAAAAATGTGTTCGATTTTTATCGGAACTGACGAAGTTACAATTTGACGTTGTGCAAATTTTTATCAAAAATTTTATCCTGCCTTGCAGTCAATAATTTTGAATAAAATTAAAATTAGAAAAATATCAATCTGGGTATAAGACAACACACACGGGCATCCTAATAAATGCATGCAAATAATAATAATAACTATTTACCTCAGAAAATCAATTTATTGAAAATAGTTAACATGGTCAACTTGCCCCCTCCCTCCTCAGTTTCCTCTAACTACGATACAGAATATTTAGAACGTATAAAAACAGATAAGAACTGTTACTTTTCTGCTTACCTGTGATCGAACGTGAAAGAAACAAAATACTAAGGAAATGCATACTGCACGGAACATATTTTCAAATACTGATTTTTGCCTGGGAAAGGGTTTGGGACAGCGCGTACCTCCACATATGGCACGTCAATCAAGAACCAAATCGTACATTCTTTTACGCAACTCTCAAACCACAGGTGTTGCTATTGAAAACTATCTCGTTTCTTTCATCGAAACAAATTTGAGGTAATAACTTAGCTCTCTCGTTCCATCTGTTCTTAAGCTGATGACATAAGAGCAGTGGTGCGGCCGAAACTTTTGCAAAAAATTGCCCCTAAACCAAACTTTTTTGCAAAATTTAAAATTATTATTCTATTATTCGATGATTTCACAATACTTACGTTTTTCTGTCGATATTTTTAGTTCAGTAAGATTTTATATTTTAAAATTAATACTTCCTCTCTCTCGTAATTTGATTTGATTTTTTATTAACACTTTGAAGCAACATGGAGGCTACTGGCGACGGTCGAGCAAGTGATGAGGATGCCTCCTGAGTTGGAATTTCACTCCAAATTTCCACACCACGCCAGCGTAAGGATTTTGAGCCCCGACAGATTAAACGCGCATTATCCTCTCTACAAATCCGGTTTTCAGTAGCATTTGGAAGCCATGACTCAACAAGTCGGCCACAAGTTCGCGACTTAAACCCCTGGACACAAATACTCCTTTGTAAGTTATAAATATATGCGAAATTATATTTATATATCGGAGTGTCCCAAAATTCACGCAAGAAGTAATTTACATAAAAATCACACGTTTATTTTTAAAAATTGTAATTTTTTTATTGATTTAAAAAGTATACTATTTTGGGTCACAGAATATACTAGCTAGTACATTCGTTCTTCGCACGGGGGAATTGAAAAATTAAACAATAGATTGAAGGACAAAAAGTTTTTAATGTGTTTATTTTACGTAAATTGCAAATCAACCCCCCAATTTGTTAAATTTTAAGTCTGAAAGTTTATAGCTGATAAAAAGGACTTTTTAAAATTTTTACGCCCCATAACTCTCTTGTGGTTCGATTTTTGAAAACACCTTCCTAAGCTAATCTCTGCTCTGCAAAAGTAACACATTGTCACAAATTTTGTGTAAAGAACGCTTAAAAATAGTGTAAATAATTTATATCTGGATGTGCAATACGTTAATATTGCGTGTGTGTGTATTCATTTTATTTTAAAATTATAATATTCGCAAGCAACGCCGTTCCTTACATTATAAAAGCGATTCAATAGAAACATAGTGAAATGTTGGTGATAGAACCAAGTTGGCATCATTTTTGGTGGCCACGTTGGCAACTTGGCGATTGATTGGACGGTGCAGAAGTTGCTTCGCGGTAGCGCTACCTGGTAGGGAGCTGCAACAAAGAGGATAGCACAAAAATTTTCCCCACAAAAAAATACATATACATTCCAATTTTCATAGTGATCGGTTGAACGGTGTTGGATTGAAGCGATTTCATAAAAAACAAGCATCCATTTATATATAGCATATCGGGTGAAGCTATACGGTTTTGCTGGCTCAATATTCATACTTTAATTGAAATTTTGCAAAAATGTGGCTGTGTTTCGTTGATACAGAACTTAATTTTCTTCTTCAAAACATGAATGGTCGTAGACTTGTTGACACGCGAGCTTTACATTTCAAAAATTCCCGAGATAAAAACCCAAACGTAGCTAAATTACACGACCAATAGGCGCCAAATTCTGACCACCCAAACTGGAAATTACATGACCAGTATAAAAAATATTACTCGACAATGGGAACGAATTGTTCTTTCATATAGTACACAATTTTTAATAATTCTAAATTATCAGCTGTCATGTGGTCTTTTATCCCCTTCTTTGGCAGCACTTTATCATGCAAATAAATTCAAACCTTGCGTGAATTTTGTGTGTGTCTCTCTTTATATACTTTCTCGACTTATCACGGCAATAAATAAAAAAGATAAAATAATGAAACTACTTTGATAGGGTCGAAAAGTAATTTCAAGTTAAATTTTTTGTGAAAATTAACGTACCCTACCGTACAGTGCATATTAAGTATTTTTCACATTATGTGCTATAACTATACAAGCATGGATTGAATTTTGATGTTTTATGTACAGTTATTATAATTCATTTGGTTGAATCTGGTGTTAGAAAAATATAAATCTCTGATTTGCTACTTCGAATTGTGAGTTATTAGTTAGATTCGGCCATAAATGAAGGAGATTCAGTATAGTATTTCTTGAAATTTTCAACCACCATATCAACCACCACCTCCTTAAACAGAACATTAAAATACTTTTTTTTTACTTACCATGAGAAAAGAATCTTAATAGTTTCTTTGAATAATATATATATTATAAGAGTTACATATCTATTATAAAAACACCTAAAATATTTTAATACAATTTATTTATTGTAATTTTTTGATAAATACGAGTGTATACATTCTGTCTTGGAACTCCGAAGATCCAAAATTTTAAGCAATTTTCACCGATAACATAGAAAATATTCACTGACGAAAATATAATTAGGAAAAGATAGTTTTTGAGGGACTATACCTTTGTTTACAACTAATTGTAGATCTACTTATCATATGGAAAATTGAAAAATCTATTACTTTGGAACAAACAATATTACTTAAAAAATTTGGCAAGTAGCAAAAAAAAAAAAAAACGGTGGTTTCAAAGTAAAAAATACAGAAAGCAATCAACCTTTGTTCAAAGATTGTAAACGAAAAAAAAAATTACGGATTAATCGTTTTAACGAAATTATTTAATATATGGTCCCCTTTAACAATTTTTTCCGATTATGTCTGTAAGTAATGACGAAATTCGAATACAATTAGAAACACAAGATACAATGCTTCACTCAAAATAAGAGACCCAATGTATTGATAAAAGAGAAATATATTAAGAACATAAAAAAGATATTAATTTTTTGCATCAAAAGACACATTAAGGCTTATTATCAAGAAATATTTTGTTTGACAATAACTTATATTTCACACAGTGGTGTTTAAGAATAATTTACCTTTGTTCAAATGGCAGCCGTGTTGTCTTCTAAATTATCCATAAAGCTTATAACATTTCAGTATCGATGAAGGAAGCAATGCACCCAGTGAACTTTCGAATTTTCTTATCAATAGTCTAACTCAGTAGCGCCACTTGAAGAATATTTAACCTTATACACATTTTGCTTTTCTGTCAGCAATATATTCACAGGTGTCTTTCAAATCAAGAAATCGTGTTTGCCGTAATTTCCTTTGTCCACTGTTGATTGACGTTGTCATATTCTACTTCTGATAACCATTTTCGAAGCCCCAACTTCTATTTGCAGAAGGACGTAATATTCTTAACCTGGAATCTTCCACAATTCTTTGCATGGAATGCTCATTCAATGGAATTGCTCTGTCTTTTAGCACTCATCTTCTAACGAATCCCACGAGGGCTAAGTTTTAAATTAGATCTTATTTCAGGTAAAACACGATATTCAAAGAATTCTGTACTTTAATTTTGGGGAAAAAAGATTCTACAAATAGAAAATTGTCTAAAATTAATTAACTTCTCTGACTAATTAATCCATTGACATATTTTAATTTATTAGGAGCTATTTATAATGATTAATAGGTATCTTAATGGAATACGAAAATATATGAAATTAATTTTAAACAAAAGAAAAACAAAGGTTCTATTGTATAAATGTCTTTTAAGATCAGTATTAACTTATGCATGTGATCTCGAACAGATGAGAACGTAAGTATTTACGAAAGGAAGATTTTAAGATTAATTTTTGGAGGAATTCAGGAAAATGGAACATGGTGAAGATCAAATTTAGAGCTCTATCAATCATATAAAGAATCTGACATTGTTAACTTCATCAAAATACAACGAATTAAACGGGCAGGTCACATTGACAGAACGAACGAAGACCGCACCACTAAAAAAAAGTCTTCAATGCTCAACTAATTGGCACACCAAATTTTAGATGGACTGATGACCTAGAAAAAGATCTCCTAGATCTGAGAATTAGGAATTGAAGAACACTAGCAGGAAGAAGGCCGACCTGGAAAAGGCTTCTTGAGAAGGCCAAGGCCCACTATACGAGTACTAATTGTATTTAGCAGCAAAAGAAGACGGGGGGGGGGGGGGGGGATGATACATAATGAGGAAAACAGAAACTTTCCTAGGACCATTAGCAGACCTTGTTTCATTCAAAAGAGTTTTTGTAATTTTCAATACACATAGATATTTTGATTTAATATTATACCTTGCACATAATTTAGAATTGTTCTTAAATATTTTGTCCTTCCTAAAATTGAAGCACAGCATGCCTTTTTCTAGTCTATATACCACAGCAGCTTAGTTACCACTTTTAAACATATATATTTCTGTAACATAATAAAAGTTTAATAGTGGGTTTAAATTAACATTACTCAAGAAAATATGAAGGACACTCGCAACACACCATGTAATTTTGAATAACGGTCTTCACAACAGTAAAACATCAGCATGAATACCTTTATTTCCAAACCTTTTATTTTCTTTTTATCCTACATCTGAATTAAGCATAACGGCCATCAGTCTATGACAGGCAGTCCAATCAATAAAATCTAAAATGATTTTTAACAGTAATAGCTGTTGCTATATCTTCTAGTGACCAAAAAGCACCACAAACATGTGCAGCATTATATAATGGGAAAGCTGGAGAATCTGCTAAATGGAATTTGTACAGGTGGTTTATGAGGTAGACATGTCCAGTTTTAATTCTAAAGATAGCGATAATGACAGATCTAAGAGATCACAAGGGATGGGACTTGCCATTAAAGAGTTCCAGTTCTTTCACACAATTACGAATCTTCTCTCAAAAATTAGCCTTAAATCGAGTATTGATGATTTTTTGTCACTTTAATAATAATAGGATCTGATTGATGAAGGTCAGGGTTAGCCTTGTGCCAGTGTGTCAGCTAACTCATTAACTATGATTCTACATTGCCTTGCCGAGTGATCATTATCTATCAAAGAATTAGCAGTCAACAACTAAGTACAGATCCACTGATTGAAGGAGAGACTGAAGAAATTGCTTTGGAAGTATCCGACTAACCTTTATATAACACGAGCGGGATTTGAGATAATCTGCATTTAAAATCCAATGGCCCTTATTATTCCACTTGATGGATCTTTAGTAAAATTAGAGCATGGAGAGAGAATGTAAGAATTGTGAAATTTAAAATGATTAAGATACTCAAAAAAAAAAAGTTAAGAAGGCAAAATGACTAAAACTTTGATCTGGAATCCGATAAATCAGAACCTTCTATGAGTGAAGCATAGTGTATACAAATAGGGAAATGCACAATGAGGTAATTTTTAAAAAAGTTATTGTATAAAAAAGAATTATCTTATATAAATTGCTAATTATTTTATATAATTAATATAGCTAGGTACCTCACCTAAAATCAACTGACTCAAAAATAAATCGAGTAAAAACATTTGTAAACAGATAAGGAAAAAAAATTTATACCAAAGTAAAACAATCAGAAATATATATCTTGGCATATTTCTGACAAAACTGTTTTATTGAAAAAATGTACAATTTTTACCTTTAATGACTGAATAAATCAAAAAAGATGACTCTTCACATAATATGTTTTATAAATTTCAGTCAAATAACTTACTCACAACACCATGAAAAGATAAAAAAAAAAAAAAATACTACTATTATTTAAATAACTTGTACATGCTGTAAACAATTTGAATTGCTGAAAGCATCTAGAGCAGCTTGGAAAATATTTACATTCATCTCTTAAGTCATAGGAACACACAATATCATTGTCAACAACAAGCATTTAAATATAAAATATACAAATAAAAACAAAAACTCAAATCTACCAAAAATAATTTTACAGAAAAACAACAAGGAAAAAAAAACAAGATTTCTTAAAATATAAAAAACACAAATCAGAATAATTTTCAAATGAAAAGGCAATTTAGATAAATAATCAATTATAAATAAAATTAATTTCATATATGTACATACATACACACAAATAGTGTTTGAAAATAATTTACAAAACTCATCCAACACACACAAGTCACATAACCTAACATAAATTAAATTTTCTTTCATTTCTCAGAACATTATAGTTAATTTTTTCACACTAAAAACTGTTACATGAAATAAAACACATGAGTAAAAAATAATTTCTAACATACAAATCCATAATGATGAAAAAAGTAATGACAAAAGGAAGATAAATTTCATGTGAAAGAATCAATATTTTTATTACTGTATGAAAAAACATATTGGCAATTTTTTTGGCAGCAAAAAGCTAATAATCATTGTTATATAACAATTATACATACAAATATGGTTGCTATAGAGATCCCCTTAAATTTAAGAGATTACATCAAATAAGTCTCTTTAATTTCATTATATCACTTCAAAAAGAGATTCATAATGCGTATAAATTGCTACATAACATACTGAGATAGGAACAAATGATATACCGAAGCAGTAACTTTCTAAATGCTCACTATTATACCTTAGGACAGGGGCGGACAATTGTTTTGGCTCGAGGCCACAAAGCAGAACCTTCTAAAAATGATTGCATTCATTAGTTAAATCAGCCTCTCAAAAAAAGTATAATTCCTACCATAAAAACGATAAATATAAATTAAATAAAAGTGATAGTTTTATCAATTTATATACCATGCAAATTTTATATCATCTATAGCTGCACACACACAAGCCCATTTAATTTTAGAATCAATTTAATGAGGCAAATGTGTCACACTTTCCTACCATTTTTTTTTTTAATATGGAATGAGATTGATTGTTGAAATTCTCATCACAGCCCACAAGAAGATACTTTTAATCTTGATTCAAGGCAAATTTTCTTTCTGTCTTGGTGGGCTGCAAAAACAAAACAAAAACTCTTTGCAGACAGCTTGTGGACCACTATTTGTCCACCCCTGCTTTAAGATATTGGTTCAAGTGTAGTATAGGGGGGGAATTTGGCCTTTGAATTTGGCGATTTTTCTTTGGATTTGGCAAATTTTATATAGATATTATGGTGAGATAAAGAAATCATTCTGGCTTTCTGACACCTATTGCTAAATGAAGTAGCTTGGTGATCGATTTTGGTTGCCAAAAGAAATTGACATCGTCAAGCCCCCCCCCCCCCATACAACACTTTAACCAAAATATTAAAGATTTTTTAAAAAACTGGTACTCCAACATTAATATTCAGATCCAAAAACATTTAATTAAAAAGCACAAAAATAATTGCAAAAAATAAAAAATAATTGCAAATATTTCTAAATAGCAAAGGCAAAATTGCTAAAGATCATTAATTTTTTTACACTAGTGTTTCTTTTTTGACACATCAAAGCCACAGAAGGCTAGGGATTCGGTTGTAACAAATAAATCATAAGATAGTGGATTTGAGATAATTTCACAAAAGTTCGTTCAGTGACACAATGGGAATTAGTACACATTTAATACAAGTAGACTTTTAAAAAATAATTATTTAACATATGAAAACTAAGAAAATGAGGCATAGTCTCACTTAATCATCATTCATTCAATCATTTCATAGTCATGAAATTATAGTCTTTTTCAATCCGAATAGGGTTCAAAATCATGGGGAACATCATAAATAGCTTTTGTGCACTCTGCTCTACTTATTTACAGCAATTTCTAACACATAAATTCTGTGGTAACTTGGCTTATTGCTATACGAAAATCAGCTGATTGCATGGAAAAATCCTAATGGAATAAATTCTTTCTTTTTATGCATATTTCATACAAAGAAAAAGAGCAATGTTTTCTTTAAAAAAAATTATCTAATAATGTAATAACAGTTTGACAAATAGTTACATAACTTTTCACTAAGCACAAGTCACAAGTTTCAATAAATACAGAGTACAATAAATATTGCATTCAAGTACCAGAAACACTGGCTCAGAAGAGATTATGCAAAATATATAAAAACATTTATACACACACTTACTGCATTTATTATTAAGCATATAAAAATTATAAATAACCTTATCATATCAGAATTTATTGGAAGATAGGCATGTCAAACTCATATGATGCAAGTTCTTAATGTTCAAAAAAATTAATAAATATATATTCAAAACAGATGTATGCATTTTGTTTAATAATAGCAAAAAACAGTATTACTAAAAAAAAGTGTAGCAAATTCTACCTATCTTATTTTTATTCTGCATCAGTTTGTTATTTTATTATATATTATTGTGTGCTGATATATTGGCCAGGCTGCAGAAATGTACGTTGTGTGCCACGAGTTTGACATCCCTGTTGTAAGAAAATGACGTGTAATAACGATTTAAGCAATTTTCAATTTAATGTCATAATTGGTGTTTGTGAGATGGGCCACAGTATTTTTGAAAGTAAAAATAAAGTTAAAGTTTTCACAAGCAGATATAACAGATATTTTACTGTTATGAGAATTTCTTCAAAATTTCCAAATTACCACATTAATGTGGCTAGAAAAAGAAGTTGGAATATGATCCTTATTGACTGCCAAAAACCCTTTCATGTGATATAAATGCAAAGCTCTCCAGATAACAGTGGAATACAATCTTCAAGCCCCAATAAGCCTCAGTGTCTCAAGTCATGGAACATTTTTTGCAGAAAGTAGATTTTAAGAGCAGATGATCAACTCAAATTTCCTTGATGATACAGAGTACCATTTTATTTGCACATGGCAACACTGATATTGGATGTTTCATGATTAGTGAATGAGTGCTATATTAACGTCGCAATATAAATCCCCACGAGGGCTATTGGTGATAGATCTCGTAATTTTGAGCCTTGGTCAAGTAACAAGGACGACACTTGAACAGGCACCCATCTCTTCAAACTACCACACTATGCCAATGGGAGAACTTTCAGCTCCACAGATTTAACATGCATCAGCCTTTTCTACATAGGTCTTCAGTGGCATCAGGACTCAAACTTGCAACAATCTGCCCACAAATTCAATGACCACAACCACTAGGGTACCCCAGCTTCATTTCACAACTGGAGACAGTTTGTTCTGATAAATTGTGTAAGCAACTGTATTACATAGATGTAAGTGAATTCATGATTATTATCCTGCCTGTTGACAGGGCATTGCTTCAACTCTAAGTAGAATTTAAAGGTTTCTATAGTTAAAACCATCTGGTCATCTGCAACTGTGGGCCTGTTTTCTATTTGACTCTATCCATTCATATCCTGTATTCCTGTTGACAGATTGGACAAACCAATATATCTGAATTATAAAAGTATTTATCTGAATTTTTCATATTTTGCCAATAAATTTCAAGTCTCCACACATACAAGATGCCTAAAAACCAAATGGAGAAATTCAACATCTTCGAATACATCTGAATTGCTGCTCAGATGGTAAAGTGGTTAGTGATGCTGACTGCTGCATCATAGAGCCCGGAATCAAATCCCAGAGAGGACACAGATGTTTGTAAATATACAGTGCCTGCACAGCAATAAGAGCACTCTGAATATTTGCCAAGCCAAAAGTCCTCTTGAAAGGTTGATAGAAGTAAAAGAAAGGTGGGAGGCATCCTCACCACCCTAAGGGATGGGCACCTCTCCCTCTAAAATAGGATGGAACAGAGCTAAAACGTACTGTCCATGGTGCTCAAAGCTGCAGCTAACAATAGGCATAATCTAGCCCTGCATCATAATGAATTTTGTGAGCCCCAATCCGACACCACTGATTGGGTGGCATTAGAAACAACACATTTGAATTGTGGAATATTCTGCAGGATACATGATGTGCATATTGCCAATATGTACTTCCAGAAGCTTTACAAGGTTCTTACTTCAAATTCCTGCTGTTCAGCAATAAACCTATCAAAGTACTAGACTAGCTAAACAGTTTCTCTGTTACTCAAGAGTAGAGATTAAAAGCATGAAATCTGCGATGGATTCCAAATCCTGGGGTTAAAATCCCATACATGTATAGCGAGTTGGATATTAATTACACTCCAAAATCATATAGAACTACTTTCAGCAGACCTTTGAAAACAGAAAAGGACAAAATATAGTTGATTGCAACGAAAAAAAATGAGAATGCTTAGTTTTCATTACATTACATATAGACAATTAATGTCTAAAATTTCTTACCAAACAAAGCATAAATTATAATACATAAAATTCCATGATTTGTTTCTATTTTTTAAAAAAAAAACTGTCTAGACAAGAAACAGTAGAGAAGAAACAAAAGCCATCTTTCTCTTGAAATAATATAGAATGTGGTTGATTGATTGTTTATTAACATCACACTCAGAAGCAACACAGGGACTCTATTTAGGAAGACAAAGCTTACATATAAAGACAGTAACCTGATAGTTAACAGTTTTACCAGAATTATAATAATCTAGTAAAATAACTCACAATCTATCTTTTTTAAGCTACATTGCTAGCATTAACCCCTATTCTATATCAGTTCTAATTGTTTCTATAATGAACATGATTGTATGGTAGGTTTGATGAAATAATTCACCACAACATATTACAACAAAAATACATAAAAATACACACAAAAAGAGGGGGATTAAAGATATTTCTCCAAAAAAAATCAACAGAAAATAATATAGCATTCACAAAACACATTGTGTTAAATTACACTTTTTCAATAAGTTTATAATGATCTTGACTGAAATAATAATATAAGCCATAAAAACACTTAATATTTAATTTTAAAAGAAAAATCTTTTTTCCTCCATTTCCACTCTGGGAAAGTTTTTTTCTTCAGAGCTTTATTTAATTCCAGGTATATACCTCTCAATTTTACCAAGAGCCATGAGTTTCTCCATTCTTGCAAACTGCTCTTCAGAGAAGCAGCAATTCAATTTGGATTTGAGATCTTCATTCTGCTTTTCAAGGTCCTGCAACTTTTTACTCATTACTTTATTGTCTTTATCCAGCTCTTGAAGCTTCAAACTCATAGCTTTGTTATGCTTCTCAAGTTCTAATATGACTCTACTCATAGCCTTGTTGTGCTTTTCGAATTCTTGAATTTCCTGGCGCATGGACTCATTTTCCCGTTTCAAGACAGCAATTTGCTTTTCCTGTTCACTTTCCTCCTCCTCTTCCTCTTCAGATTCATCGACTTCAGTTTCTGAAGATGAGTCCTGAAAAATAAGAAACACATAAAGCATATACAAAAGAAAAATATTTGTTTTAAAAATGTAAGAACATAAGTAGTTAGGAGATGGTATTATAAAATATGGAATTGAATTCAAAATTTTTATCTTTCAGACAGCAAGACTAACATAATTAACTCATTTATTATAAAGCAAAATTTAAAGATAATAGTGAGCCACACAGGCACAAAATAATTATTTAAAATAAAATTAACTTCAAATTTTTTTTCCCAATAAATTGTAAAGTAATTACATATAACTTTTAATGGGCAGTTTACTATGGGATATTAATTAGACATTGTGTAATAGTGATACTTCAAAGTAAGAAATAATTTATAAAACAAAAGAATTTTTCAAATTTAAAAAAAATATAATAAATTTGATCTGGTATTAATAATTTTTCTACACATAGAAAAGGAAAGATATTTACAGTTTCTTTTATTGCAGGGGAAATTATGTTCATAAGGGATGAAAGATACATAAAAAAGAACACTTATATATGGTATAAAATAAAATAATAAAAGACAAAATTGTACTTCCTACAAGGCTAAGAAAAAATGAAATTGGATTTAAAAAAACATATTAAGAAAATAAATGGTGCAAAAGAATATATATATACATATAATGTGTGGGTATTTTATTTAAAAATTTTCAAATCATAGAAGGATTCAATTAAAATAAATCTTATGAACTTTATTCCATAATAGGTTAAGCAATTTTTATTGGTTTATATTAATTTATTTTTAATCTAACAAAACAGTTTTTAAACATAAACCTCTTAAATGCCCCAGGCATATATATGTATATGCCTAGCTCAGCTAGTGCATTAACTGTCTCTGGTATATATACACATATATGCCTTTCTGAATTTACAAACTTTTGTGTCGCACTGCTTTCTATAAATATCAGCAAAACTATTCTGAAGGCTTTGGAATATAATACAATGACCTTGACTATACATATACCTGAAAAATATTTATTTCAGAGATGGAATTATTTATGAATTTTCTTTATCCCTAATACAACACATTACAATGTGCACATGTGTGAAAAATTGCAGCACTAGGGAGGAAATTGCACAACTTTTCATTGACAGTTAAAAGACTAAATGGTATTTATATATTAACCCCAAGTAAACAATTTATCTCCAAAAATTAACTATATGCCAAGGATTAATCAACAAAAATCGTATAGGTTATGGCAACATTCTTCTACACATTTTCTGGCACAAACAAATATTTGATGAAATTTTACAAAGGCCATGAATGACAAGTAAATGCATATGAAGCGAAAAATTATCTAAATATTTGTTAAATAAAAATGATAGAATAAATAAATTAAAGATAGAGTTCTTAGTATTATTTGTTTTATTATCATTTTAATAAAAAATTATTTTTTCAACTATTAATTTCAGACATTAATGTTAATGGCATGATAGTTCATCTTTCATAATTCATATAAATATGCTATTTTTAATCAATATTTAATTTTAAATGATATTTTCTACAATAAAGTACAGTAAAAAGAATAAAGATTTTTTTAATCTTACTGGCTCAGGATTGGAAACTTTTCGAGGTCTCCCTTTTCGACGTCTAGGTGATACATTTTCTTTTTGTTGAGACTGTGAACTTTCACCCGATGAATTCTTTTTACGAGATGACTTTCTCTTGACTGCAGATTGATTTGATTCTTGATTTGCTAAACTTTTCTTGCGTTTCGTTGACTTCTTTTTTGAAACTTTAACTTCAGAATCAGACTCAACTGATGACGATCTTTTGCGCTTGCGAGGGGTTTTTTCCTTTGTTTTTTTAGGTGATTCAGCTGGTTCTGGGAAAACAGTAGGAACCGCATTGGGTTTCAGCTTTCTCCAGCCATCCTGGCGATGCAATTCAAACTGGTTTTCTTCAAAATGAATCTACATAACAGAAGAAAAAAAAATTATTTTTGTAAAATACAAAATAAAAAAAGGGACTATAAAAGGTTTTATATAATATGTACAAGTTTTCATCTGAAATAAACTGAAGTCAAAGAATACTGAAAAATCTACTATATAATTAAAAAGTAAGCATACAATTTTTATATTTAAATTTTAAAATATGAACAATAATTAAAAATTAAATACAGTGAATAATTTTTAGCATTAATTATATAGCTTTGATTACTTAACAGAAAATGAAAGAGAAAAGAACATTTATTTTCTTATCTTCAGAAAAATGAGTTTACAACAATTTGGAAACACTGCAACTTTTTGAAATAATTATGACTTATAGAAAACAAATTATATGGAAATGAATTTTGAAAATGTGTACTAACAAAATTATTAAAAAAAGATATGAAAAAATTTTCAGCGTTTCTCACTCAATTACCTGTTTCTTTTATGGCATATGCGTCAATTGTTTAAAACTTTTATCAGTAATAAACTTGTAAACACACACATAAAAAAATAGCAAAAAATTTTAAAAATTTATTTAGAGAGAAAAAGGTTTGAACTTTGTTTTTTTCAATCTCAAATGTTAATTTATTCAGTAGAATTTCTGGAATTTGTATAATTGAAAATCAAAAGATTTTTATAGTAAATCATTTTTTAAAAATAAACACTAAAATTACAAAATACAGAACTTACTAAATGCAAAAAGTAATAAAACTATAAACAAAAAATTCCACCGTTCTACCTTTAATCAAAATTTTAAAACACATTTTTTGTCTTGAGTGCTGAAAGGAAAAAAAAGAATTAAATTGCAACAGAATCAATTGCATTTCAATATTTAAAAACAAACAAATGAGAAGTCAGCAGAAAAATTATTGAATTCGGTAAACTGATTTAAAATATACAAAGTTAAGAAAATATTTCCTTCTGGATACGAATTCGTACAAACTACACCCGAAAAATTTTACCCAGAACGAAAACAGAATTAAAACTTTAAAAAATATTGCAAAAATATTTTTTAATAACACTAGTTTCTAAAATGCTAGCATTGCTTCATTCGTACCTCACATATTCTAGTGGAAGATACTGTTTTGGTAGAATCTAATTTACAATTAGAAATCCACAATTTTCTTCGATTTTCGTTTCTAGGGAAACGAAACAACCTTACATTTTTACGAGATGAATTATGACAATTTGGCGCGGCACACCCGGTCATTTTATTTCAAACATATTCGTAAATATGTTCATTGATTTTACAATGAGCAAATATGGCAGATATTTAAAAGGACAACATTATGACATTTCACATTGGTGCATATATTACACAAATCCATCAATAGAAATCAAAAATCACAGGGAATATAGAAAGTTAATAAAAACAGAAAGATACTGATAACTTTTAAAAATTTTTACCTCACATAATTTTGCGTATGGTCCTGGTTCATTTTGCAAACCAGAATTGGTCATCCATACTTTTCTTCTCGTTTCCTCGCTCGGAAATTTAAAGAACCGCATTTGTTTTATACGAGATGAATTGGAACATTTTACTGCAGCACAGACAACCATACTTGATATTCTTTAATCAAATTATGGTCATGAGAAAATAAGAACAAAAAAATTACAATAATTAAAGGTAAAAAACTATGTGGTCGAAAATGGCGTTCATTAGGTTGTAAATACAATCAGACATGACGTTACAGAGAGTACGAAATGTCAACTTGCTCTTGCATTTCTCTTTTACAAATTCAAAGGAAGGAAGCTTACTTCTCAATGGTGGGTGTGTAATGATAAAAGGATTCAGTGTTGTCTTATTTGGCATTGTAGCGTCTTTTAATGCCTTACAATTGAGAAATATAAAAATTCTCTCTGTTCGGAATTATATTTTTCGAATCGTTTTCTAATCAATTTTCCCTCCATATCTTGAGTCTTAGTGTTATTTTCGCCATAAAAATAATTTTACTTTTTTTTATATTTCACCTAAAATCTAAGCATCTTCCATGATTATTTTTTATCAAAGAAGCATTGTTTTTTAAGTAAATCAGAAAATAATTTATAAATAAGTCGACTCTCGATAATTCAAACCTTCGATAATACGAACCTCTCGATAATTCGACGAAAATGCTCAGTCCCGAGAAAAACTCTTGATATTTCGAACTAAAACAATACATTTTGGTACACTTAATATTTTGAAGTAAAATCTATGACTGGCCAGACTACAACACTCGATAATTGGAAGTTATCTTATAAAACTCTCGACAATTCGAACTCTCAATATCATGTACAGTGCTGTAGCAAACAGGTTGGAGCTTCAAATTTTGCGTTTTATTGTCTCTGCGTCTCTCCTGAAACGTAACCCCTTTGATGACTATCTGTGTGCTTCCCCTTCTTTGTGTTTTCCGGTTCCTCAGGCGAAATGACACTTATTACTTTCCTTCTTCAAGTAGACAATAGACATACCTCACCTGTTTTCAGACATTCATATCTTTCGTTTAACATGTTACCTTTCTACACTTGTATTCAGAAAGGATGGCCCGCTATTGTGAAGAAAAGATGCGTAGGATTTTGTATGCATGTATTGAGTGTATTCTTTTAATATAGGATTTTTAACTTCTGTATAATATTTATACAGTATACTATGTACTTTTAAAAAATTCTTTTTAATAATTTTATACATATGTACAACTGTTGTTTTATTACATAGTTTCAAATTTAAATGTGTTAGAAAAAATTTTCTCTTCGTGTATTTTGGGAGTTTTTTCCTACTCTCTTGATAATTCGAAGTTTTTCATTGGTCCCTCCAACTTCGAATTATCGAGAGTCGACTGTAATGATATAAATGTTAAAATTATACATTTACTTTATTCATGATACTTTAAAAAGGAATTATATACTTCAAGCTAAATTCATGCGTAAAATATAAAGCAGTAAAATATAAGTAAAGAAAAATAATAATGATTTTACTATATATATATATTTACTGATAATATTAATGAACATAACAAAAATGAATGAATTTATTCTGATATCTAATTAAAATTTTACTTACAGTTTAAACATAAAAATGCATAATTTTTAGCTTAATATCTGGAATGTAATTTTTTTATTTCTGTTAAGACGATTTTTTCTTGTGAGCAAGAAAAATTTATTATAATTTAATCTAATTTATCCAGTTTTCTATTTTCTTTTAACTAAACGTGTTCTCTTTTAACGTTTTTTAAAATTTCTAATGGGCTGCGGATTGGTGTTTTACCATAGCAGTCCTAGTACATTCGCCGGAAGCTGATATCTGTTTTTTTAGTGCGGTAACTTATAGGTAGATACCAATCGCCACAGGTAATTTTGACACCCGATTTCCCTCTCGGAGAAGGGCACCTAAGCTTTGACGATGCGAACCTGTGCTAGGATTTAATTTTTCCGAGAGCACCGAAGCCAAACAGACACTCTAGAGATCTTTTACATGCCAAACAATCATACAACATGGCCGCTGTCGATTTTCTGCTTCGTGAAAATCCAACGACTTGGGCCGGGTTGAATCCGCAACCTTGGGTGTAGAAATCGAGCCACGCCATCCATCCGGCAACGACATTTATGAAAGTAAACTTTTAAAAAAATGCTTTTCCTTTAAAATGACAGTCCTTTATATTTCCACAAAAAATCAGGTGAAGGTCTACTGTAAAACGTGCCATCCATTTCACAGAAGTCAAAGCAATAAAGAAAGATTTGTGGTCCTCCATGTTTGCTATTATTTTTGGTTAAAATAATATAAACAGTGGGATAATTACAGGAACACATATTTAGTGATCTTTAAATTTCGCAACTCAATAGATGATACAAAACATTAACACCCTCTTACAAAGGAGAAGAGCAATTTCTTACCAACTTGGGGGAAAAAAAGGATTTTCCTTTCAAAAAAGAAGCGCCATCTGGCTGTCTTTAATAGTAAAGGTAAAGTAACAGTAAATATATGATGTTACAGATTTACTTTTATTCATTTCTTGTATGAAAATTTATTTTGAACCTCTTGTAGTATCAGTTCCCTAGAAGTATTTATTTCATTACAAGTGAACATTCTGAGATCTTTTCATGTTGTATGCGTAACTAATTATATACGGGATTCTATTGTTTTGGTCAGGCTATATCAAAATATATTTAGACACTTTTGAAACAAATTATGATATACAATGTTCTATTTTTTTTTCATGATAAAATTCCCACAAATATAATACAAATCCAGCAAATGATTCAGCTTCTTGATTTTATATAATTCACAATTAAAATATCAAGAATAGAATTATACGAAAATTAAATTAATAACAAAATAAAATTCAATTCTATAGTGGCAAATTATTGAGAATGGTGTTTGAGTTTCCATGTTTTCTCAACGAATTTCGATCATTTTAAAATAAAATTTGATTTTCAAAATTTCATTCTGAACACATAGTTTTCTTTTTCTAGTTTATTTCTTCCATTTTCATTTTATTCAAACAAGCACAATAACGTATTAAGGTATCCGACTACCCTAAAATTGTGAATTTTGACAAAAATTGACAAATTTTTTTCCCCTTGATTTTATTTTATAAGCCATCTTATTAGCTTCGTAAAAAATACAAAGTTTATTATTTTCCGTTCTCTAGAACAAAAACTACAAGTGTTTTAGTAAAAGCAGATGCCATTACTTTAAGCAAGATATATGTCATACTTTAAAACGCGTTTTTCTCGAAGTGTGTGTTTTTTTAAAAAAATACTCAAATGGGGCCAACGATTGCTAAAAAGTTTTGAAAATAATGAACTGAAATTTTTTGTGTATGTTCTGTATAATAGTAGAAGTGTTGATTTAACCTTCAGATTTATCAATTCCTGTTTTATTACAAAATTTACAGCCCCTTATGGGAATATAACCACTGTTTTTTAAGAAGCTTCATGTGATAGCAAAGATAAAGTTGTGACGGGTGCTTACGCGTTTCACTAACCTTCTCTCAAATCTTTAAAGACTTTATTTATTTTAACCAATCTCCGCCGAGAGCCAAGGGTATGACTTATGCAAACAAGATAGTTTCGGATTTAGCGAGTTCGAAAAAGATATAAAAGGAAGAAATGAAATGAAGAGAGTGAGGATGACTACGAGGTTGATTAAGAAGGTGATTCTGAGAGATTAGTTTAACTAGTGGAAGTATATTCGCCCGGAGAAGACGATTAAAAAGGTTCATTAATTCGGTTCGGGACAGAACTGAAGATATCAAAGATTGAAGCCGCTCCTTAGAACAATCCAGTATTAGAGAAACCTGCCTTAAAAAGGTATCAGGTCTGTTATTTTCATAAATTAGATATAAATGCGTAGTTTGATTGTATACGTTATTCTCCGTGGTTTCAGTTAGTATTCCGTCGTTCATAATCGGGTTCTTCTCGCACTCCACTGTAATTTGTTGTTCTTAAAGTTTGATTAATATTTGTGTATTTCTCTATTAAGAAAGATTAATAAATAATATTGATTTATTAATTAAGTAGTCGTTAATCATGAATCCAACATACCCAAATTTAGATAATATGCAAAGGGGAGTTAATAATCATAGGGGTAGTGAGAGACTACGACAAAGTGCTCTAGTTTCTGTAAGAATGAATATATCTCTTATCCTGATGATCATTTAAAAAATGAATAACATAGCAACCCATCAGAATTGAAACATTGAAAATCTGTTTATAAACTTTTGTTACAGAATGTGATGCGTTTATGATTTTTTTTGTCAATTTTTACCCATTTTAGTAACGATAATTTCTTTTTCTATTCTTAATTTTAGCATATTTTTCTTAAAATGTACAAAACAAATCTAAAAACAACAAAAAGTTCCCATATCTCCATTTAAAAAAAAAGTTGTCGCAAGTAGTCGGATACCAACATTAAACGTGCTGGGCCAATTGGTTTCTAACATTACATAGACAAAGAGTAAAAATCAGGTTTCCCTCTACCCCCCCCCCTTCCCTTTAAATAGGCTGCATAGGATTGGTGTAAGAGACGTCATGAAATTAAGAGTTTAATGACATTACATCGTACTTTTTAAAAGAGTATTACTTTAAATAAACGATAGATATTAAAATCTAGAATAACTCAAAGTGCATTAATTTTTAAAGGTGGATAGAAAAAGCGTCTTCGCCTCCTTTTTCTGCGCTCTGGAATATATTTCTATTTACAAGTTTTCCCAGTCTCAGGCAAATTCTCATTGCACATTCTTAGTTTTCTGCAGTATTTTAGCCCATAACTGCATTTAACGTCATAAGCAGAGGGAGGGGGGGGGGAATGAGACTGTGGATATACTTTTAACATCAGAATAAGAAAATAAGTTGCATGGATTGGGTATTTGTTTTTCATACCATAATTATTTTGTACAAAAATTTATTTGTTTCAAAATTGGGGAAAGAATCGTTTTCTTTATAACTTTACTTAGCTCAAACATATTTTTACAAAAATGCTTATTTTACAATTTTCGCATGGAGTGAGGGACACAGTTATATTAATTTCGCACTATAAAGTTTTAAAAGGGCTATTGGGAACGGACCTCGTAATTTTGAACCATAGTCAAGTGACGAGGATTGCACCTCAGCTGGAACCTCCTCTACTAACTTTAACATCACTCCAACGAGAGGATGTTTGAGCTTCGACAGAATTAACGTGCATCAGCCCACTCTACATGGTGTTTTTGCTGCAGCACAAGACTTAACTCGACACGCCAGGCATGGGTACGTGACCTTCACCACTAGGCTACCGTGGCTACAACTTTAGCATGGAAATAAGCATTTTGTATGTTTTTTTATAAAAAAATTCCACGAAAATAAGATCTGGTAATGCATTTTTCAAACAATATCTTATTTTCATGCATAGTAGCAGTATCATCTATATAAGCCAGTAACAACCTCCGGACCAAAGTGATCATTTTGGTCTAGTGGTTAAGCTACTCGGCTTCAGATCCGAAGGTCATTTTTCTGTCCTCCGGATGCGTGCCACTTCATTACCTTTATTCAAATATAGTCATGTTATCTTAAACATCGTCATATATATAAAATTCATAACAGTACACATTACTGAAAGAAGTAATTCCTCTAATAGTTCGCTGTGCTTTTAATTAAGTGTTTTGATGCTTTGATTAAGGGTTCAAGAAAAAATTGCTTTCATACCAGCCCTGCGAACAACCAAACTTTTTGCTCTTCGATCTCTACTATTTATTCCAGATGATGCCTTTAAACTACAGAAGTACTGATTTATCGAAACCGGAGCTACACATTCGTTTTTCAGCATTTACCACGTCCAGCTACAGATTGAGGTTATCATTTTTGGATTGTTCGAAGATCCAATTTTTCCCTTTGCAGAAAACTAAGATTCTTTCTTCAGGAGTCATTCACAATCCTTTTCTTATACTCGACGAAAAAATCCAAGAATCTTCCCCAACAGTTTTCTGTACAGAATGGAGAGAGAATATGAAGTTTTTCTTCCTTTTTGCACTCATTCCATCTGAAAACATATTATTGTCTATTATTCGATCGTGCTAATCCCCCTTAGCAACAGAAGACATTATGATTCACAAAGATTTTAATCGGGTGCTTGGGCGTCCATATTGCAATCAGCGCCGTTTTATCCATTGGGCCCTTGGGGCGGGCACCCAGGGATAAGCTGGACTTAACCACATTTTCCGGTTATAAATTTTGATCCTCCTGTGCCAAGGTGGCCTGTAGATGTTCCTCGCCCAAAATAAGCTTAAATCGGCATTGGTTGTAATTAAACTTCGATTGGTTATTTGGCAATCTTGACTAGATTTCGGAGGTAAGGCTTGTATTGTGTGCGTCCAAAAATGATATTAGGGTTTAATTTCAGAAAAGGGTAGTTATGTGGGGGACAAATACGGGGTTGTAACTTTGAAAAAAGTGCATCTAGTTGGAATCAATTTCAGCATTTATTCTTACAGTTACTTGAACTGTGTAACATACAAATTCGCATGTATAAATATTCGATTTAAGTTTTTTTTTAAAATTCAAAATACATTTTGGATGTGTTCGGACAGGGTGTTGCCGAATTCGACGGACAAATTCAGGGGATTGATAGTAGGCAGGATGGGAACGACAAATCAACATAGAACATGGGGTCAAAACCACCTTCAGTCAGGGAAAATCCTGATAATAGTAGTTCTCGGG
The DNA here is from genome assembly GCA_019973975.1 of Trichonephila clavata. Taxonomy (NCBI): domain Eukaryota; kingdom Metazoa; phylum Arthropoda; class Arachnida; order Araneae; family Nephilidae; genus Trichonephila; species Trichonephila clavata. The sequence goes on from BMAO01002692.1 coordinate 41,193, forward strand.
AGGACGATAAGTCAGACAAGGGAAATGTCTAAGCGAATGCGGGGATTTTGAGCTTCATTGCAGGCTGGAAGATACCTGCACATATAGAAATTTCCCCCTTTTCTGGAAAAAGCGGCGAACAAGTTGTCATAGAGGGGTGTTGTATAAAGCGCGGTTATTAAACTACATATAGTAACAATGTCTGATTGCACGAACGAGTAATGTGGATATGCACATCATGTGTGGTAGAGCCGATTGCAATGGACGCACTACTTTCCGGTGAGTCGATGTCCGCACCATACCACCTACATGAGCAACGATCGCCAGCTGCGAGAGACCGAATCCTTTTAGATAACGATGCCTAATGATGGACAAGAACCCAGAGCGCGCATACCTGAATCCGGATGACCAAGTATTACAACAGTTTTCTGAATCACGGTTGATCAGTACACGCAGTGGCGTTGCTAGGTATCCAAAGGCCCTGGTGCAGAAAGAAAGAAAACCCTAGGGCTTTTCTAATTGGGTTTTATTATTGTATCAAATAAAAAAAAGTAAACATATATTTGTATTTTAAATATACAAAGCTACTTTAACATCAGCCCTTTATCATACTTTGCAGAAGATAGGAAAACAAAGCTATATACTATTTACATGAATGTTTATGAGTTCTCTCGTATGAACTTAGTGATAACCCAGTTCCGATTTGACACATGATAGACAAACAATATGCACGAACAAAGAAATATAAAACACAATTATTATAATTATTTTAAAAAAAAATCTCTGCGAAAGAACAAAGGAAGGGGGGGGGGACAAAGCTACATCAGTCTATTGCGGATAATAGAATGCGAAATACTGAAACAAGAAAACAGAATATGAATCTCTCTCATATTGTTATTAAAAATAAAATAGCTAAAAAGAAATAGCTTCCTGTGAAGGTTTTTTAAAATACATGGTAAGACTTTTCATGGGGTTTGAAGTTTATTTTCATGTAACACGTAAAAAAATGAAAATGTAAACTTTTCAATAAGTAAAATTCATAACACTATGCAAACAAAAGAAAAAATTTTGGAGGAATTTCCTTTAGTTCGAAATTACTTTCAACTGAGTTGCTCTGATTGTAGTTACGTTGCGACCTTTTATATCTTAAATGTTGGAGAAATTATTACAAGTTCGGCTTGCTTGTGGTGGTCAGGGTCCCGGTGCGTGGCAGCGCCTAGCCCATTGGTAGCTACGTCACTGAGTACACAAACGCGCGTCTGACAATCCTTCATCCGTTGATGTCGACTGTAATATGATCTACGCTGCTGCAACTTCGAACAATTCATGTGACTATCATTTGCCATTGCGTTTTTGAAGTAAAGTTGCGGTTCATTGTTGTATAAACATGCTTTACATCTAATACATGTATTTCTTACCTGTTATTGCCCCTTGTCATTCCACTCCACATCACACCCTTCGTAAATATTTTTAGCGGATTACTCCGACAAAACGTGGTTTGTGACCCCATGTTTTATGGTAATAGGTCGTCCCCATGCTGCCTTCTATTATCCCTCTGAATTTGTCGGTCGAATTCGGCAACAGTATGTTTTTAATTTTTCTTAATTTATCAGCATGTCCATATCTAAAAATATTTTGTCTTAGCAGAGCTCGAAAAAATTAATTTTTTCATTCAGTTTGTAGCTTTTCACATTAAGGGGACTTTTAATTGTACTGAAAAGGTCAGGGTACTTTGACACACTGAAATCAAATTATTCAAGTGTAAAGCTTTAGCCGAGAACGTAAATTATACTCATATAAATTCCTCATGAAATGTCAGAAATAGTCTAGAAAATTTTAAAAAATACGTATTTTTTGCTTCCAGAATTTTCTGACGCCATGTTAGACAAATTTTATTATGTCTGTAGATGGCGCCACACGCATGTACGCAATCTACTAATATTTTCTAATTCCTTTTGTTATTGATTTTCTCTTCCAAAACAAGTTTTTGGTTAAACGTCGTTATTAAAAATTTCTGTGCAATGCCTGCTGATTTCTTTTATAACGTGCCTTAGTACTTTAATAGGAAATATGTAAATAATATTATAAGAAAAATATTTTATGTAAAATGTAGGCTTTTCCCAAAATTTAATAATGCACTTCTACAAGCTTACTGAAATTTCTATTTTTTTAAATTTAATATTTCTGAATACTATGTTTACAAATCTTTTAAGGGCATTAAGAAAAGTTGTGAAGTTAAGTTTTAAATTGGTAAATAATTAGATTAAAAGTCTTCAATTGTTTAAAAGAAAAAAAAAATCTCGGATTCTTGGTAGAGGTAATACATAAATTTTACAGATATATACATCAGCTTGCTCTTTCCTGTCCCAATAAAAAATGTGTGTACTCGGTTGAAATTTACTTCTTGACGAGACACTTTCCCATCAATTAAATGCACTGAACTCTAGCCAAGATCTTTATTATTATTATTTATTAATCATGAAAACATTCCACAAAGTTCGGTGGACAGAAATAGTTTAAAAGCGTTATGCATTGACAATCTCGATTGGATTTGAAATTAAATAAAAAAATTGCAAGACATTTTACTTTAGAACTGTAGGTAATCGACTTGCCGTCAAGTTTCTTGATAAAATACCAGTACAAAATGACAATATAATAAAAGTGAATATCACAATTCCTGTAAAGCAAGGATGTCAAAGGTCAGAAGCTATAACCTGGGCCAAACGAACAAGATTAAACTTAAAATTGTTTGGGAAAAAAAATCCAACATTCATAGAAACGTAGGTACCGTATTTACTTAATTGTGGTATATTCAAAATGAATGTGTTTTGTCTAATAATAGTAGGAAAAAGAATGAATGACTTATAAAAACTTCTATATATATAGCGAATTCTAAATCTTATTTTTATTGCATATTATTGTGTACAGATATTTTGGCCGGGCCGCAAAAATTTTCGTTGTGGGCCACATGCGGCCCGCGAGTTTGACACCCCTGCTGTAAGGCTTGCATTTCTGCATAGGATAATTCGGAACTTAACGTATTATCGCAACCTGTTGGTCACATATGAAACGAAGTACCTGGTTGCCAATTCAGCGCGTACGAAACATAGGAAATCGGGGTTGCCAACTTGGCGAGTTATTATTAGAGTTGGCGATAATACATAAGTAACCATAGTTGTTTCTGCATATGCGGCTCTTCTACAGTAAAACAAACTTTACACGAATCCATGGCTTCAAGTGCATTTAACATGAAAATAAAGTGTACAAATTCACCCTCCCCCATTTTAAATTATAATTAGCATTCTTTCCTCAACACGATTAACTAACTTTAAAAATAATCTACACTCCCCCCCCCTCGACATCGAAAATATCTTATGCAATCATAGAAAATTTGAATGTTAATAGCATTTTCTGTTGTTCATGTGTGAAAACCAACCAATTTATTCGAGCATGTAACTGATTAGGAGCAAATAGTTGGTGAAAGCACTCATGCGTGTGCTTAGATGGGATTGGCAAATCGAGCGTTAGATACATTTCAATTTTGAATTTTAACTTCAGAAAATCGCTTGATGTAATCTTCTGCAAAGCTAGAAAATAATTACCTTGGAATAAATTAGTTTTCTGTGTTTAATGAACGACGTTTTGAAATATAGAGCTTATGATATCTTTAAAATGTAATAAACAGCTTCAATGAACTATATTTTTAATATAAAACCGTAATAACTTTCTTTAACGTTTTAATTTATTTTTTATCAAATCTCTCTCAATTCCACATAAAATTTTAAAATAGATCACTTTCAATACATTTGTTAATATAACATAACACCACATTTTTCCATTAAAATCTATTGTACAGTAGAATTTCAATATATTTTTTACAAAATTAGATCCATAATATTCTTATATCGATTCTGCTTTTTAAATTTATTTCAGAGCATCCCCCTCCCCCCAAGCTTTCAAGATAATTTTTTTTTAATTCAATGCTTTTGTTACTCCTTGAAGCAAATTACATAACAGATTCCATTTAAAAAAAATTAAATTCTAATTGTGTGCATAGTTTACTCTTATTTTCTTACTTGGATGCTTCAGTAAAATAAAGTTAGCAAATATAAATAAGTTATTTAAAATTAGGAGATATTCTAAAAAATTTGAACAGCGAAACTTGCTATTGAATTAAATTTTTCTTTACAAAAATTTGACAATTTTCAAATTAAATGCCTGAAAAAAATCTGGTTCACAATTCATGTAAGTGGAATTCAGCAAAGGGAATATAGTGCTTTGCTCTTATTGCAAGGACACTTATAATTATTTTTTCCAGCTTTGGTGTTTGTTTTCATAATGAAATATAATTTCAAATAATGAAATATAATTATCTTCTTCAAGCAATTATACTAGATTGCATACAAAATATTTGGAATGGTCACAAGTGAAATATTCTATAACAATAGAAAATTTATTTAACTTAAAAAGCATGCTACATATGTTTGATGGAGGACAAAATGAAATTGCTCAGCGCAAGGAAAATGGTCAATAAATGTTGAATGATGGGAATATTACACAGTATCATTGATTACTGATTGAAAAGGGCATTTCTCAAAGAAAGAATGAACAAAATATACTACCTTAGCTTATAATGCCTGACAATATATTTTTGCTCAACCTATCTTCCCCTCCTATGGAATTGCATAATTGGCAGAAGCTGTAATTCATCAAGTTTTTCAGCTCTTTTTACAAAGCTTCATCCCGAACTGAATATATTGTATTCTCAGAGAAATACAAATTGTTTTAAACCTGAAGAATCACAATTTAATTTTTATATTAAATTTTGATTGCTTGCGATTTAATGTTTAGTAAATGTTTATTTTTCCTGAATTCAAAAATTTTACAAACTTTGTGATTAGTTTGATAATTATCTTGAAATTTATTTTTTTCTCCTAACATTAGTATAAAAGTAATTTAGGCATTATATCCAGAGTTAATTTTACCTTTCAACTCCTGTATATAGAAAAAGAGTATACTTAAATTGTGTAATTCAAATTCAAAACAATAAAAATTTACAATTTTTCTAAATTTTTTAAAACTGCATTTTTAATTAAAAAAAAAGATTAAGATTTACCATGTTACTCTTTAAGAAATCATTCAGAGCATTAACATATCTATAAAATCAATAACCATTCTTTGTGAAATTACATTTTTAATTGTGAAATCACGATTCTGTCTCGCATTACTCCAGTAATTGAGAAACTTATTTTCCCTTCCACTTCAATTCAGATGAAATATATCTATTATGGAATTAAACATTATCATGAAGTTAGGTGAAAAACATAATAGCTTTTGTAAGCTTTTTGAATGTGCAACTATACGAAATTGCAATTACAAATGAAAAAATATACATCTAGACATTCTTTAACAATTTCATCCACTGTATACCCTCAATCGTTATTTAAATGCAACACTTCCACTTTTAAAAAGAGAAAACCAGTCTAATAGATTGATTCTTTCCAAACTAGAATAGGATTCCATTATGCAACCCATTTTTTGATGAAGAGATAATTTAAATACTGGCAATTCAGCAACAATAAACAGATAATTTATCAATTATAATATTAAACAAATGGTCCACGAAAATGAAATAGCAAGACTAAAATAATACGAAGATAAAAATGGCAAACAATTCCTGAAGATATTTTAAGACTAACATTTGAAAACAAGGTACCCCCCTTAAATTAAAAAGCTATAAAAATGAATCTACGACAAACAATCAAATTTTTAATTCAAGGTTAACAGTAAATTTATTTCTGTATATATTCTTTTTGTATTCATATATATTGAAAACTTTGATTTTATTATTTTTAGATTGACAATGAATCAACAGTAATATATAAAAAAGTTTACAACCAGACTACAATAACGTCTATTCCCATTTTTTATGCAAAACAACAATCTACGCTGAAAATGTCATTTAATGAGCCAAAAATATAACTGTCGGAGAAATGCGATTTTTTTTCCATACATAATTCTGAAAAATTAGTCTTTCCCAATGAAGTACAGTTTAGATCAACCTTCAAGTTCCAGCCCAAGTCCAATCTTGTGGCCACCTTGGTTGAAACTCTTTCCATCAATTAGAGCAGAGAGAGTAAGCTGGATTCCTTTCCTCAAACGATGAGTAAATGAGAGACCAATCTGGCTATTGTTGTTTACCTTGGCCTAAAATTAAATTAAGAAAATTATTCATTCAACTCTTCAAAATTTAACAAATATTTCAATATCTTTATGTTTATCTAATTCAAAAGAATATAGCGACATATCTTAAAAGAAGCCAAACTTTCAGAATTTCTTTTTATGTATTCTTGTTTGTTATCTTTTGAAAAGGAAAAAGCACAAAATTATTCAAAATAGGTATTTCAAGCAAATTCTTAAAACACATACACATTAAAAAAAATGCCAAGTTTCAGAATAAAAAAGATATTTCAATATGAAAGTAACTTAAAGAATTTTTTTTAAAATCAGCTTTATTAGTAAAAACTCATACATTAAGATAAATTTTAAGAAGCCAAACATATGGTTACATACAAGAGAAATGTTTTTGTTAAATTTTTTTTTACAAATACAGAAATTAAAAGCCATATTAGAAGTTGACCTCAAAGCAATAACTATTGAGTACTGAATGCTATAAAATTTATCCTTTACAGTGCATACTTTGAAAGCTTTAAAGACAGTAGAATATATATCAATTAGCATAACTTTTAAAGGTAAAGAAGCCACATTCTTCTGATGCCAAACATATTAAATGACATGACAAGTAATTTTTTTTCTTTAAATGGATAACAACCCTACCTTCCTCTCCACATTACTACAGCATTTTCTGCCAATTACATCAAACTAAATATTCAAAAGATATCTCAAACTTTTAAATTCATCCCTTATGATTTAATTTTTTTCTCTAATGGAATTCCCAATCAAATTTGGAACTGTAAATATGTCATTTAGGATTGAACATTTTGCAAGATCAAAGTAAGTGACCACAATGGGATATAATTTGTAGTTTGCATTATTACTGCTCTAATCCCATTCCAGGCATAAAATCACACTCTTTCCAACAAGAAACTAGTTCACTAATCACAGCAGATATTTTAGTTCTACAGACATTCTGCAAGGCAATAATAAACAATGGAAATATTTCTGGAAAAAAAAAGGATGAACTTTATCAGCTGAAGTCAAAGGTAGATCATGTTCTACAAAAGATATTAACTTGGATATAAACCTTATTACATCTGACCAATCCTTGAAAAATTATTCAATTTTAAGCAACAGCTGCTTGATTTTTAATTTGCAACATGGTTCATAGTTTTCACATGACAAACAATATATCAAACATCACGAGAAATGCATGTCATAACAGCATGCATTACAAAATGTATATTTTACCATTTGTGGGATGTGGCAATACAATTAAGTTCTTTTTAATAACAATCTTTATGTGTCTGAAAGTATATTTGGAATTTGTTAGAAAGCACAGCAAACAGAACAATCAATGAAAACAAATCATTTGGCCATGTGAAGGGTAAAGAGTTAAAGCATGCACAAAGCAATGAGACAAGTTAAAAAATGAGAACTAGAAAGATTCTACAGAGGAAGAAAAAAGATACTTTGCTTAATGAAACTGCACCGGCCTACAAATCAATTAAAAATCAGCAGAAAAAACAAACTTCACAATTTAAAAATAATGATAAGTTGTATGATTCCCACCAATTTATCTTCTGGTCAATGAAAAGTATAAAACTGATAAATAATTGTGGTAGGAAAGTAAATAGTCTGTGAATGAAAGTTATTTTGTGCAAGGGATAAAAGTTGGTAGTATGTATATTACACAGTTTTTAAAGTGTTAGGGTAAGGCTTCCCCAAGAAAGCAGAAGGTAAAGTTACAATTTTAAATGAGCATGTTCAAAGTCTTCAACACAAATTGATAAAATTTAATTTTAATATAGTAATTTAAATTTCTCAACATTTTAAAACAAATCAAAAAGCTGATTTCCAAAATATTTCTTTAAACTTAATGCTACTAAATTAAAATGTGTAATTACATATATTAATGGCAAACTAGTTCAGAAAACAGTTGAATTTAGTACACAATTCTGCAAAAACAATGCAATCCAACATTAAAATTTATATGTATAACAAAACATAATTTCCTTCTAAACTGGAAATTTAAAATCATTAAAATAGAACACAAATTCGACCGTGACAATACAACCAATATAATCAAAATATGGTAACTGTTAAACTTTTAGAGAAAAGAAATGCAGAATTTAATGTAAAAGTAATGAAACTAAATTATCATTAACTGTAAGACAAATACAAAATTTGTAACTGCAAGTTTTTCTACTACATTTTACCAAACAGCAGTTAAAACTTCCTACTTCATTCAGAAATAAAGAGTAAATTGCTTCAAAACTTACCCGGAGAGAAGTGTGGTCATCTACTTTGTATGCACAGCCAAGGCCAAATTTAGTTTCATTAGTTCCAGCTATCCAGGTGAGAGTCATTCCAGATTCAAGATGGTCATTTACCTTTTGATACATGCAGCCATTAAACTCTTGACCGTCAACACTGAAATATTCAGTCACCATTTACAACCTCGAACACATAAAAAAATAATGATTTCTAACATAACATTCTAGCAAAAGTTGAAACTCGTATTTTATTAATATATTAAAAATGCAAGCAATATTATTAACCATGAAATACTATATTTATATTCATTTAGACAAATTTGTCCTTTTATAAAGATGTTTTTTGTCTCAGAAGATATAATTGTATATATAATAATTTTACTGCCATTCCTCAAACAATGATTAATAAAAAGAAATTTTAAAACAAATACCATGTTTAAAATTGTCCCTAAAATATTTAAAATTGAAAGAATAACCCTATCCAGATTTAAGATTAATAAAACCTAACATATAGTAAAATTAAAAAATTATAGATATCTATTTTATATGCAAATAAAGTATAAAAATTTACATACTTACACATTTGAATGAAAAACGAAATCACCCAGGGAATAACCTAAGCCAATATTAGTTTTCATAACTTGATTTTTAGAAAGACAACCAACAAGTTTGGCTCCAACCAGCCAATTTTGATAGCTGTAAAAAAATATTTTGTCAACAATTCGAATGATAAAATACAAAAAATTTCACCAAACTACAACAAACATTAAATTTCACTAGTATGAAATGGACCAAGGAAGGTTGATTATACAAAATTAAAATTCATTATCATGACCTTGCTTATAAAGAGTATTCTTATTCATTTCATATTGGTGTTGATCTCTTTACAAATAATAAAAAATAAATAAATAAATAAAAAAAAAAAAAAAGGACTTTACTGCATTTCCAGTTACTAAGTTTCAATAAATAATGCTTACATGGATAAACTTTGCTTTATTTTTACACCAGGAGAGAGAGAGAGAGAGTTATATTAATGTTGCATTACATATAAAGCAACATGAGAGCTACTGGCGATGGAACTCATAATTTTGAGTTCCAATCAAGTGATGAGGACAACACTTGAGCTGGCCTCCTCCTCACAAAACTACAACACCTTACCATCGAGAGGACATTGAGCCTTTGCCCCTCTACCTGACGAGTCTTCAGTGGCACCAGGACTTGGAAGTTTGTGATCATATAACTACAAGGCTACTGTGGCTATTTTTGTACCAAATTTAATATATTTTAGAGGTAAATTCTCAAACAAAATATAAATAACATTCCATCAAAAAGTATTTAATTTCTGTCTTCACATATTATCGATTTCTCAGTTCACAACATTTGCACCATGCAAATAAAACATTTTAAAAGGTTGTTTTCATATGTTAAATAGGACTTTTAGATTATTAGAATACAGAAAACTTTTCTGATTGAAAGTTGCTCCAACATTAATATAACCCCCTAACTTCAAAATTCCATAAAAGAAGCATATTCTTTTATATTTCTCATTTATAAATGAAAGAATCCATTCTCTCCCAGGATATAAAAAGTATTTAACTACTCAGTTTTTTTGTAACATACTCTAAAAAAAACACGAGGGCCACTAGTGATTGATCCAGTAATTTTGAACCTTGGTCAAGAGACAAGGTAAACATCTGAGCTAGCACTCCGTACTTTAAATTCCCACACCACATAATCATGGAAGCATTGAGCCTCGACAGATTTAATTTAAAAACAGCCCCTCTATACACAGCAGGTTTTCTGTGGCACTAGGATCCAACAATGATGGCCACAAATTAAGTTTAATACCTAATAATATTAAATGGGCTTTAACTTATAATTCTAAGAAAAAAAGTAAAAAGAAAAGAAAAACTATTTATCTATGAAACTTTTAAAGACACTTCCAAAAATGCCTATATGTGTTGCCATAAATTTATATGAAAACTAAGATATTTCTTACTGAAAATGTGCTTTTACAAAGACAACTTTATGTAGTAGTAGAAAATTCTGAATATAAAACAATCTGAAATTATCTTTATAAAAAGAGATAAATAGTTACTTTTTATTTTTATGCAATCTAAAAAAGGCCATTGCTTAACTAAGAATATAATTTTTATAAAAAGGAGTATACATTTTAAAAAAAGATTTTTAAATTACGTAAACTTACTTGATGACTCCAGCTAAGTGAACTTGAGGAGAGGAAAGATCCAAATCGAGATCACCATTCAAATGTACATAGTCATTTTTATATGCAGAACAAAATGTACCGGATTTTTTTCTACAGAGAAGGAAAAAAATATAGCAAACTTGTTCCCGCATACAAAAATAAAAGTCAATTCCAATACAAGTTTCAAAATAAAGAACAGAAACTGAACAAAATTTTATAAATCTTAATAAAAGCACTAAGTTATTTCATAAGATCTCAGTGTCATATATATATATATATAATCACTTCATATTCTTAAAAGTATTTTAATGTTAACAATTTATACATTGCTGATTGTATTTGTAAAGATTACAACAATTTATATTTGAGAGAAACAGATGTGATGACAAATGAACACACAAATACAAATTCACAAAATATTGGTTAAATATTTTGGTACATTAACTAAGTTTTCTTATATCATACTAACAACTTTATTTCAAATTCTAAGAAGAAAATCGTAGTTAAAATAATGAATATGTTCAGTTTTTTTTTTAAATAATAAATTACATCAGGTAAATTTTCTTTCTGCAAATTGCTTCTATTTATCAACCTTTCTCTTAATTTATGAGATACAGAAAGAAAATCTTCAAAATGTTGAAATGTTTCTATTGGATAAAATTGTTTTCTTTTTTAATGCTTTTTCCCTCATATAGTCAATGTAAATAATGAGGATTTCAAATCCATTTCATTATTTTAAGAAAGTATTCATTGTTATATAAAATAATGAATGTAAGCTTTTAGCATTTTGTAACACATCACACAGCAGAGTTTATTGGAAAAGAGTGGAATGAAATACATGAGAAAATGTTAAAACACATTTTTATCAGATAGTATTACTTTTTGAATGATTTTCTACAAAAGTGAATGTAGATAAACTTCTAGGATTTTCCTCCCCACTGTCCTTTTTTTTAATAGTTATATATTTTAAATCTAATATTTAAAAAAAAACGCAAAAAAGAAATGAGCAGTTGTTTTAATAGCTAACGGTTAGTATTTTTTAAATTCATTTTAAACGATAATGAATTTAAATCAATATATATTTTTAAAAAGCTTAAGCAACAGTTATCCCATTGTTTATTACTAGATTAATTATGTAATGATAAAACTGGGTAAGTTACGACTTTTTAAGCTAACGGTATGTAACGATTGATCGGTAAATGAAAATTCCAAACCCATTTTATTTTACTTTCTTAGAAAGTAATTTTTCCTCATTGCTTTAAATAAATATTTATTAAGAAAAGTAGTATTGTGTTTTTTGAAAATCATTAATAGAAAATAGAAATTTGAAGGTAGTGCATATCTCTAGGAAAAAAGTTTTACACTTGAAAAAGCCTGTGTGATGACGAGCCAAACGAAAGGAAAAGAAACCTATCAGACAGGAAGAAATTTCAAAAGAGGCAATTTTAATGGCATCACACACATACTATAGTGCTGACATTAGAAGGAAGGGAAAATTCCCATGGTCAAAAAGTTATACATTCAAGAAAGCCCGTGAAATGCCAGGCCCAAACCAAATCACTACAAATAATAATTTCTATTAAGTTATAGAAGAAATCAATATAAATTGGTACATTAGTCTGAAGAAAAAAATTCATTTTTACAAAGTTCTTATAGCTTGATTACGAAACTAGCAATTTAACCCCTTGACATATACGAGAAATTATTTATTTCATGTGCTATTGTAGATTTTGATGTCTCTAAAATATCAAGAACAATCTCTGTCAAGAATTGTATGTCATTTCTGTTCTGCTTTGAATGTTCAAGGCTTTCCTCTTTTAAATGGTACCCAAAATCTGCACTCAAAAGGAAAAGGTGCAAGACATTCTGTTTTATTTTATGTCAAGGTATTTACAATTAAAATGGCAGGAGTGTAGATTAATGTGGCCCTTGGATTTGACGAGATGTTTTAGATTTCGTGGCAAAATAACCATTTCATTCTGGGACAATTTACTTTGGTAACCAAGATATGAAATGTAGAATTATTCTGATAAGATCTTGTGTTTTCAATACTTGATTGTTACTCATAATTTGAAATTGGCATGCATTTTTAAAAAGACAAACAATTCTTTTTAGAATAAAATTTTCATTGTTCTTGATTAAAAATTTTATCAAAGCTTTGGTATACATTGCAAATTTATACCCAATTTTCTTTTTATGAGCTTGCCTTCAGTTTTCCCTGAACAGTATAATCAAGACGCATTTCATTTCTTTTCTTAGATTAGTTTTGAAATGCAAAAGAAAATGTGCGATACAATGATGCACCACTAAAGGTTTGATTTTAATATTCAATGTTCAGTTTGAGAAAACAACAAGCATTGAAATGAGAAATTTGAAAATACAGCAAAACAGGAGTTAATAAGCATCATATTAGGAGATCAGCGAGAAAAAAAATATATAAAAAAATAAATTAGGCTTGATCCAGAATTCATTAAGAATCAACATATTAATTCTAAAAGACATCAGTGATTTTAATTCTTTTGATATTATCTCAAATTACAAGTTTCTTGAGCAAAACTAAAATCCAATTCAATCACCTCATTCTAGATTCAATTTCATTCTATTCCACATTTTTCAGTTTCATATGGAAAGGTATGGACAAAAGCAATTTGAGTGGTACTATATCTTTCTTGGCAATATTAAAAAGGTTTCTTTTCTAGGAATGAATTGGAATTCTAATGGAAGGCAAGTCTTGTTAAGAAATAATACGATTCTTATTACTTAGTATAGTACAAAGTACTACATTAATTCAGTACATTCTGATAAATATCTCTTATTAAATGTTGAAATTTATATTTTACATTGCTATTATTTGATTTGGATAATAGTATGGCGAGGCCTTTTTGCAGTTAACAGAAAAATTACCAATATCTCCAAAGGGACTAATCTAAACTTTAACCAGTTAAAATATATACAGAGAGAAACTTCAATATCAAGCATACTTACCCAGATTGAGGTGCAAAGTTAGTATCAAGGCTTAATTTCAAACCTTTAACAAACTGGTTCTCTACAGAAAGCTCTGTAGCTAAAATATTATCAGTATTCCATTTTTCTTTAATGGTAACACCTAAATTAAAAAATTCAGAGATATAAAATACATACAAAAATAGTATAAAATGTAAAGCATGAAAACTATATTGTAAATAATGTTCTGTAAAAATACGTATAGAAGTATGCTTGTAAGAAAACCTCCATGAAATATCCATACAGTACATGTAGATTAAATATACCTTGATAAATCAAATAAAAACTTAGCTTTAAGCATTCTACTTGATTATCTTTTTAAAATTTAAGACTTTAGATGCAATATATTATGAATAAAATTTATTTCATTACCTAAATTTATTAATAGTATATTCTGATTGCCAAAGAGCTAGGTCACTAGTAAAATTTTAAAAAAAGCTCATTTCAAGCACATAACTGTCAATTGCATATTCAATTTTGCAAAGCTGGTTTCACATTTAGCAAAACTGGTTTTTGCATGCTATCCGAGAAAAAGGGAATTAAAATTTTTTAAAAAAAGCCTACAGGATTGATCTAACACCATTTTAATAGATCTAACACATTGAATTTATATGATGGTGCAATTAGTAGACTAAAAGAAAACCATTGTCTTGAATCTCTATTCTTAATTCTGATATGAGATTTCAATCTGAAAACACATTGAAACTTGTTACTATTATATATTTACATATATGTATGCAATACAAATTTGCTTTGCAAATAGTCATTCTTCTGTAACAGTTGCCAAACATTACTAACATGATTCCAAAACATAAGTACTTAAATTTTACCACAAAAGGATGCTAGATAAAATTTATGATAATTTTCAATGGTAAAAAGCAAAATTGTATAAGTTCAGTTCAATAGGATATACAAAAACAAAAAAAAGCAAGATTTTTAAATTCAAATGTAATCAGAAAGCATATTGGTATTTTCAATATAAACTTGGAAGACTACTGAAATTATTTAGCTTTCTTTGAATGTGCCACTGTAATTTAATTGAAGTAGAGCATATAATATAGTAGTTATTGAGCAGATAATCTACGTATAATATGAGCTAATATAAGACACTGCAAGCATAAATGAAAATGATTAGATAATGAATGATTTATTCAAAGTTGTAATAAGAAATAATTTTTTTTTAAAAAAAGAAGGAATTCCTAAATTTAAAGCAAGTGCTTAAAAGTTTCTTCCCAATTATTTTTAAGGAAAACTATACAAATTTCAGGCAAAACTTGCACATAAATTATATAAATACTATTATTAAATTTTAAGATGTAATTACCAAACATAAATATTAACTGGATTATAATACAAATATAATTATAGCAGACTCATTTGAAGTAATAATTACCATGTTTTTGGACATTGTATTTTGTTTCTAAGAAAGCATTTACACGTCCAGTATCATTATTGGATGTTCCGCTTACTGTGAAATTTACTCCGGTAGCTGTCTTTGTCTTACATTCCAATTTCACAAAACCAATATCTAAAAGAAAGAGGAAAAATGTTTGTATAAAAACTTTTTACACAAGTTAATACTATTGTTGCTCAGTTTTACAAATATAAATAAAGTGAAATATAGAGAAAATCTGTAAAATCCCCAAACTATGAATATGCACCGAGAGTCATCTGAAACTGAAAACACTCAAAATAAAACATCCTAACATAAAATATAAAACTTGTTTTCTCTGAAAATTTAAAAGGAAAATTAAGTTTTAATAGTTTAAGAAAAAATTATTATGGAATTAGAACCATTAGAGTCAAAATAACATGAAACTAAATTTTTTTCATTCTTTTAGAATTTTATTCTTTGGAATGGAAATAAACCTTTTTCAAAAAAGAAAAGACAAAACTATAATTTATATTGCTGGTTTCGTGCATCCTTTGCCATATGAACTCTGAAAGGACAGAAAATAACTAATTTTGCATGAAGAGATTTAATTTTTTTAGTGGAATCCAGGGAAGTGCATAGAATATTTCTTTCAAAAATATTAATCTCAAAAGAAATATGAAATCATAACTAACCTTTCAAACCTCCATTTCCTCATTAAAATATGAATCATATTTAATTTCCTTTCTTCAAACCAGTTATTTCTTCCCTCCTTCCCATTAGATCTTCTAATACAATATTCATTCATTTCTCTCTAGTCAAGTTCCCAAATTAATACAGTTAATTATTATTCTGAATTAAATACATAATTGCAAATCAAATATTCAGTATTATTTGAAATATTGTCATATACACAGCATGGTACATTCATTTCAATTAAGAAAAAGAATGCAAATTATACTGTTGGTTATATTTTCAGAAAAATTAAAAGGAACACTTCAACAAAATTCTTTTCCAAGTATTGAATTGAAAGCCTGCATTAATGAAAAAGTTATTCCACGGAATTTAATAATGCCAAAATTGAGAAGCACCTTTTATTCTTAATATATATGTGTATATTAAAAATAGCTTATAGGTCAACATTTCTCTTTCACTTTCCCAACAAATTTTTATTGCATACTGAATTTTTTTGTACTCAATTAAAATAAAGAATTTTTATGATACTTACGATAATTTTTGTTGAAGATATCCCTAGATTGTTTTCCAAGGTCAGCAAAGCATGGAGGAGCCATATTTATGAATTCTAAAGGTTATAAAAATACACATCAGGAACTATAAAATTGTAGTTTAAAAAACATTTTTAAAGCACTTATTCTACAAGAATTACACAAAAGTTGATTATAATATTTGTTTATTGTAATAAAAAAAGAAAAATCAAGCTATTTTTAGCCATAATGGTTCTTTACAATTTCATACATTACATCAACTAACATGGTAATCAGAAAAAAAATAAGGATACTTATTTATATAATTCTTTGAAAGAAAAGATAAAATACACATATATATATTTTAGAAGAAAAAAAAACAGTATAATTGTTACACATTTATTCAGAAAATGATTAAATTACATCTTAAAACATGCTCCAAATATTTGTAAACTTCTTGTCTTCTTTTAAACCATTGCTTACTTGTATGTAAGTAATGGTTTTCTTAATTACTTGCAAACAAGTA
Organism: Trichonephila clavata; assembly: GCA_019973975.1. NCBI lineage: Eukaryota > Metazoa > Arthropoda > Arachnida > Araneae > Nephilidae > Trichonephila > Trichonephila clavata. Next base: position 57,937 of record BMAO01002692.1, read on the forward strand.
ATTAAGAAAACCATTTTGAGAAAATGCAAGGTTTATGCATAAAGATATTTGTTTGTCTTTATGAAGGTTAAAATTTATCTTTTCTGAAAATTACATTTAAATTTATCATTGTAGCTTTACTACAAACAGAAACTGAATGAATTATTTTAAACATCTAAATAATCCCAAGAACAATAAAAACATATAGGAACACTTTATTTTAGTTCATGTTTCGGCTAACTTTCTCTAGAAATATCATATTTTGAAATCTTTCCCTTTACAAAAATATGAAAATCCTTGCGCGTTTAGGGATTAAAAAATTTTTCCCCCCTCTTTCTATTTAATAAATATTGAAATTCGTGAAACAAATAAAATATTTCAATCGCTTCAAAATAAAATGTAGAACAACGAGGAAAATGCAAGACTAGATTTTTTTTCCTTTAGCGTGTACGAAACGCTTTGCCGATTTCTACTATGTAATGCTTTTTTTTATTGCCAGGTCACCACGCGCGTTTATATAACAAACACCGAAAACTTCAACAGTCAAGTATTTATAACAGACAAAAAATACTAACTGAGATCGAATGAAACCGAAACAAATTAAAAATGATCGAATAGTTGTTTCTTTCTATAGATACATTACATGGGTGCAAAACCAGGAAGGATCAACAATTTCCTGCTCAAAAAATTATCAAATATGAGTAATACAAAAAAATTAATTACAATTCATTATTCAAGAAAAATACTGGACATACCTGTAATTTAAATTTAAATACACAAATTTTAATAACGAAAGAGAAACTTTAATTCTCACCGGAGGTTAAATGAAGGACTGGAATCGTAGCTTATGCAAATATTTTATCTACGTTACAGTTAAGATCGAAAGGGGATGAATTTCTTATTATCATTTATTTATAATAATGATGCAATCACAGGAAATAGCAATCGCACAAGTAGTAGTTTTCTAAAATTTAAATAAAAGAATTAAGATAGTATGTGTACTTTATTTCAAGCGATTTATTCCAATACTTTTATTTAAATAAAAATGGAAATGAAATGAAACTAATGTAATCAAATATGAAATTATCAAAACATGGGAAGCGGGTAAACGATTTCTGTAAAATTTAAACGTGTATTGTTATTGTTTTGCCACATTAAAATTGTGAAATTACTTTCGTTATTCATCGCTTGTCACAATTCTTATTAGCAAATATCAAGTACGTATGGCGAATTTGATCTTACTAAATTTATCAGTGGGATCATCATGATTCTTTAAACTTGGAACATTTGATGTACTTATTATCAAAGTAATTAATTTTAATACAAGCTTACAGAAAATAGTCAGTTGTATACAACCTGTCTAATTCATACATACACATTCTATATTCTTTCGAAATAGTTAGTGTTTAAGTGCATTACATTGTAAAGTGTTAAATATGGTGCCAAACAAGTTATATTCGAAGAATTTGTTAAAACAAGACTAGAATGCTTATTTCATAACAATAGTCCTTGTTTTTGTGAATCTAAATATTTCTGTTGCTAGAAAAAATAAATCTTCACTATTATATCGTAACGTTTCGTTGTTTTAGCTTCTCTTTCGAATTTGTATAGGTTCTTATAAATCATGCATTGAGCTTGATATTTTTTTAAAAAAAGTGTCATTTCGTTTATAAACATTTTAACTTTGCCGAGATTTCTCATAAATGTAGTAAAAGAAACTGATAATCACGTGTTTTCGCACCAATCACCAACTCTTAATAACTCGGCAAGTTGGCCACCCTTATTTCCTATGATTCGTTTCATATAATGTCGCCAATAGGCCGCAATAATACGTAAATACCGAAACGGTTTCCACTTTTGAAGATTCCTTTTTTTGAAACATTTCCATAGCTTGATAACAATGGATCTATCTCTCTAAATCAGAAAGTAGACGTATTTTTAACTTATATATTGTTGCATAAGTTTCTTTAAAGATGTTATGTACATTGAGGCGTAATCTCTATGATAAAAATTAAAAATGTGTTGGTTTATGCAGGTGGGGTTCTCTAGCTGTTTTTTTACTGTACATGACTGGATACAGAAGATGGATCTGATCTAGTGACAAAGATAATACTTGATCATAAATCAAGTCAACATTTCCCTCTTTTTTCTTTAAAATCATAAAGCATAGAAGAAAAAAATTCATTTTTCAAAATTTTTTATGAGTGGGCTTCAGTTCTTGCTGTTTATCATATGAAAAGTTGAAATTTTTCTTATTAAAATTCACAATATCTTTATTTTTAATTTAAATTATTATTTTATTTCTTTGGAACAAATTTATTATTTTTCAATGGTGGTTAAAGAAAATGAATAGAATAATTTGATATTGCAATAAATTACTTTGGTATTATCACAACCTATTGGCGACATTATATGAATCAAAGCACTTGATTGCCTATTCAGTGCATACAACATATGTGAAATTGGGATTGCCAACTTAGCGAGTTATCTTGAACGTTGGTGATTGTTGTGACATTATGCAAAGTACTAATACTTTTATCTAGATTTATTGAAATTGAATTACATTTAATTACTGATCTTATTAGCAAAATAAAAGTTTTCATTATTGTTTTTAGGACATTTAGCTTTAAAAAAAGATTAAGATAGAAGCTATATTGAAAAGAAAGAGCGTAGAAAATCGCATGACACAAATGGTAGTCACAGTTGTCTCAAATCTCAGAATAATTTGATCATACTTTTCTTAATTCCTTTTAAACTTTAGGTTACATGTGATTTATATAAATACATTAATCTACAGATTAAAAAGTATTTTTTTTTTGCCTTTATTGTTAATTTTTACATATATATGAAATTAAGTCCATTTCTGGTTAAAACAAACATGAATTATAACATAAAGAAACCAACCTTCAAAATTTTTGCTTGTCAAATTATATTTTCAGTTGCTTTATGTTACTCAACATTCAGTTGACAAATAAGGAAGGGATACTTTTTTTTCATTAACTTCTGCAAATTCTCATTATAGCTCAAAATGTTTGAAATCAATAATAATAATTTAAAAGGAACAAAATCAAAATATTAATTCTAGACAAATATATAGTTAATTAAATCCGAGTTTACTATTTAAAGAAATTATTTTTTGCGGAATTGGATAAGGGGAGGGTGCAAAGGAGCAACATAGCCTGGTGTTCTAAATTCAAATCACTAGTTAGCTCCATAGATATTTGAAAGAGGGGGGGGGAGGAACATGATGGGCATTGTATTAAATTACTGTGTGCAGGGAATCATATATTTTTCTAAACTTTGGGATAAGTACATAAAAAATTATATTTAACTGGTATGTAGCCCTTTAAGGAAGGCTATGTAATTTTAGACCTTATGTTTGACTTGAATAATAAACCTGTTAACACTGATAAAAATTTTATCCTGCAGCAATTAGATTTGCAAAAGTTATTTATTCTATTTTTTTGACAGTTATACATTATATTTCAAACTTTAAAATATAAATATTTTAAAACTCTTCATAACATGAATTAAACATGTGTACTAGAGCTTTGTACATAATTATAACAGACTTGTGAACATTTAAATGTCTTTTACTTTAAATGTTTATTCAACATAAATTTTCTTTTTTAAAACTTTTTTATATTTATGTAAAATTGCTCAATTTTGTGTGTACCGAATATTATTATTCATCTCTATTTCAATTTGGATTTTTGGTATTTAGATATTTTCCACCCATTTTGAAACTATCTGATATAACAAAAATGAGTAAAAAAATTTTGTCCATTATTTATTATTTTTTATTTATTTATAATTATTTTTGCATTATCCAAATACAGACATGAAAATTAATTGCAAGATATGAATTAAAATTCTTTTTAAATGTCTGCAATTTAAAGAGATACAAACATGTCTACTTTTTTATTTTGATATGCTAGGACAGTGGTCTTCAAACTTTTTCAACTCACGGAACCCCTAGAACTAGAAAATGTTTTCTTAGAACCCCATTACATACACATACTTCGAAGAATATATCTCAAAATAATATTTAAAGTACATCAACACATTATAGGAACTTTATGAAAATGCAATTAAAAAAGTATTGCCTTTATTATTAAAGAATTCTAATCTAATTTTTTAAATATAATTTACTTATTAATAGTATTAGTTTGTAAGCCAAGTGTCACCTATCCATGTATATTTTATAACTGGGATATGTGCTTGTGCTTTTTTTCACATAAACTAGTCTGGGTCAATTGAGATTAAATGCAATCGCATTGCACACATATTCTGAGTTTAATTTGTTTTTATACTTTTTTGTAGCCACTTACATTGAGAAATATATTTAACTTAAACACAGTGTTCTGAGTGGCATTAAAAATGTTTATTGCTGTGAGAAAAATCCCATGTATATCGCATGAATTTGCAACCTTAAAATTTAAAAGCTGTTTTTGCTTAAATTTAGATTTTAACATCAAATTTGTTGATATGTTGATGTAGATTTCTCTTCTTCATTACAGGTGTTTTTTTCCACAAATGCAAAAATGTACATTTTCCATTAGAAAACTATTTAGTTTTGCAAGACATTGTGCTAACGTTCGAGAATAAAATTATCTCATGGAACCCAAGATAATAAACAATAGAATATTCACAATCGAGTAGGAAGTATATATATAAAAAGATAAAACGTTTTAATATTCTTTTATTATGTTATAATAAAAGTTTCTAATGGTGTGGGGAAATAAAGTTATTATATATAAATAGAATTTTAAGTTTTATGAAGGGGGATGAGCTTAAAATGCTTGTAACTGTATAAACTTCATAGAGGACGTGAATCTATTTTGCATACATATTTATTTCTTCTTGATTTCTTTATTGTGACTTGTAGAACCCCAGGGTTCTGTAAAACACAGTTTGAAGACACTGTACTAGGAGAATCAGAAGCTGCATTTTTTTTTAACATTGACAATCTTTTTTTATCTTCTCTGTAATATTGTTTACTTCTTTAAAAAAATGTTTTGATCTGTCTGTTTAATTTCATATAATAAAGTAATCACAATATTCCTTTTATTAAATAAAAAGTTGTCTTTTTATGAAACATTTTGTTCATTATAATTATTTAGAATTTATGCTTGTAACTTAAACTTCCAATTAAATAAAAAGGTTTTAATTTTTAAAACACATTTACCATGAAACCTCTTGTACTCAGTTGATTAGTATATATTTATTTATGTTAAAATTATTATAATAAAGCATGCGTACTAATACGATTTTTTATTTTGACTAATACTAGTCTTAAGTGTAAGCATTGACTAAGATTCTTTCAATATATTTGTAAAAATTTGTAAACTGTTTTTTTTTAAATATTTTTTATTCATACTCACACAATTTTTGTAATATTAAAAAAATATTAATTGATAAAAAAATATATATTTGTTTAGTTATTTAAAAAAAAACTTATTCTGTTAATGAACTAATTTTCAGATTCTTTAACAAATTTTTCTTTACTATGTAGTAATGGGAAGACGAAGAAGTAAAAGGAAGCCACCACCAAAACAGAAAGCTATTATGCCTTTGGAAACTCAGTTCAATTGTCCGTTTTGCAATCATGAAAAGTCCTGTGAAGTCAAGATGTAAGAATTTGAATCTTATCCTAAATCTTGCCTAATCAAAAATTTTTGAATGCTTGACCTTGCAATTCAGTGTTGCAGATAAGATAACTCCATCATTTAAGCAAATGGAATGCTTTTGAGGGACATGGGAAACATTCCACTGTAAGGGAACGAAGAAAAAATGCTGATAAGGCAATGTCACTTTTTAAATTGCACAACTTAATGATACATTTTATTGTTTAAATACTTGTGTTAATGCTTTTAACATTTATTTAATGCTCAAGGTTCTGTGAAAAATACTGATTATACAGTAATTCTGAATAAATGGGACACACATATTTAATTTCCTTTTTAAAGATAAAAGGATATTTTTAATTTGCAGTTTTAAACCATTTTCCACAAATAAGTTGCATTCAAACATTCCTAATATACTTTGAGTAAAATTTTAAGTTGTAAATAATTATGAAGAAGTGTCTTTTTTAAAGCAATTGTATTTTTCAAAACAATATAATTTTTTTAAAAAAATCTTTTCTAATTTATATGATCTATATTCATGAAATGAAATTTTATTTAGTTATTTGACCCTGTGGAAACATTTAATATATCTTCAAATATACATATGTATATATTAAATTTAATACAAGTAGTTTATCAAATATTGAAGAATACTTTTTTTAGATAACCAGTTTACTCTATGAAAAAATAAAATTATTTTTTTTATACTTCAGGTATGTTTGAGATGCATACAAAAAGTTTATTTGATTCTAACAGTTTACTATATTGACCTTTAACAATTCTTCAAATAAATGCAGTTATAGCATGAAACTTGAAATTGTAAATTTATTCATACCACACATAGAAAACTTTAAAATTGTCCTAACCTAAGTAGACTTACTAGTGATACTATTTTTCTTCTAATATAATTGTGTTTGATTTCTTATTGGCAAAATTCTTAACATTGATATAACCACATGCATATTTTTAAATATATATCCAATTTATGTATGTGTACTTAGATTAAAAATTTCTATTTGTCACTGCATTTTTCATCTAACTTATGAGTAGTGTTTCTATGATTGAGAAGATGCACTAATGGAAACAACTTTTTGAAGTTTACTAAAAAAAAATTAGATTTCACTAAAATTAATTTTAGTTGGCTGGCTGGAAAGTAATGCAAAAAAATTACTTTTAATGTATATTTTTTGCCAAGCTCACATCATTGTAAGGATATTCTAATTTTTAAAAGAGATTAGCAATTTCTAATACTTTATTTTATAATAAAAATTATTTAAATGTATTTTTATCTATAGATAGCTTAGATCACATTTCGTAAAAGGTAAAATGCATTGTGAAAAGAATTGGTTAAAAATATAATATTCACATTTTTTTTTTAAGAATAAGGCAACAGACAGGTGCTAGTGAAGCTTAATGTGATTGATCTTTCTGAAACTTTAAAACACTCATATTAAGTTAATTTTAAAAAAAAAATATTTTTCAATTATGATTCTTGAGATATTTTATTACAGGGATCGACAAAGGAATACTGGCAGAATTACATGTCGAGTGTGTCTAGAAGATTTTCAGACTTCTATCAACTGTATCCTTTTATGCAAGGCATGCATACTTTAACTGTGGAATATACTGAAGTACCTTGAATTATGAAATCGCTTAATGTATTTTTTTAATGTTTCAAATTCTTCCTTTCCCTGAGGAGATTCATCTCCTTTAGATGCTTTAATCCTTAATCTCCTTTTAGATTCTCCACAATCCTTAGATGCTTTAAGGACTTCCTTTCTCTTAGGTTTTAATGTCTTTGGTAAACAGGTTTCATGGCTCCAGGATACTCTAGTGATGCTTCTGTGTTTTCTCAACCAATTTCTCTATCTGCCTAAATCATAGATACAAATCACTTAATCTTTTCATTTCAAGATCTACCTTATTATAATTCCCATTATACTAAATTTTAAGTTCTATATATTTTTTGTTATGTAACTGCTTTTTAAAAATTTTGTTACATTTTTTTTTGCTTACCATTCTGCATGTTTGGGGTGTCTTGTGAGAAGAAAAATATCTTTGCATTTCCTATGGGTCATATTTTGCTGTAGAAGTTGAAGGTTTGCAGAAGTGAGATTACTTCTGCCAATCAACTAGTGATGAGTCTCTCAGGAGACTCTCCCTGGTGCTGTAGATATGGGGTGCTTTGGGTTTTCCCATCAGCTCTCCCTGATACTGCAATACTATATATTGAGTGAACTCTAAGTAAGCTGACTGGCACACTGCCTCTCTCTTGTTGGTCTCCATGGTAGGTGGAGGCACTCTAGTATGAATACCATCTCTTTTTTATGGATCCATCAATTTTATATCTGGGTAAGGGCATTTTACCCAAAGTTAAGACATATCAGATTGCAGCTCGTTCTGGATTTTTAATTTTTTCTTTGCAAAACAATGAAATGTACATGAAGCTCTTATTATAATAGGTGGTGAACCAAAATCTGTCAGGTTACAATATAGGGATATACTTTTTGAATCCATGTCTGCTTTACAGACAAAATAATTTTATTCCTATTATATTAAGTCTACATAATATCGCTAAATTCGTGACAAAGTGTCTTGGTAACTAACCAGTGGTACACTTCTGAGGTGGAAATCCTGGATTGGTTTTCCTACCAGGTAATTTAGGTAAAAAAAAAAAAAAAATCACAATTAAAAGTGTATTCTTACTAAACATTTAATTTTAACTTTTTCATTAGCCTGAAACAACCTATCCACAACAATTAAAGCCGAATACTTAAGCTGTAAAATACATCCATATATTCAGAATTCCTCCACACTGTTTCAAGCGACAGAAATTCAAACATTCACAGACTTCATTCTGCAGGCAAGTAATAGGACTATAAAAAGTCATGAAAAAGGTGTACTTAAAAAAAACCCAGTTCTCTTTCTGCAATAGCAATAGAAAATAAAAGTGGCACTAAAACCCAGATAGAGTAGCTTGTACAAGACATACCAGATGAGAGCATGATTCTTTATGGTTTCAATTAATCTAATAGAATAGCATGCTGAGACCTGGCTTTATGCATTATTTTACACCGACCAAAAATCAAAAACGATAATTATTTTTTTCACTATTACACTTGATATAATTAATGTTTCATCTTCATGACAATGATTATTTTAATGTTTATGCATCACTATGTTTTTAATTAGATTTTGCTGAATTATACCTTTTTAATGTAACTAACTTTATTGTTTATTATCTTTGCATTGTTTTGTATCTGTTTTTAAAATTTTTATTATTGTTTGGCACAGCATAGCCTAACTTGGCTCTTGTATCATAAAACCAAATCATTACTTGCTCTGTTTCTGTCTTTAGATGTGAATTTAATCTTGAGAAGACACGTAATACTTTTCTAATTCAGAATGTTAGCAATATAATAAAATTCGTCTATGTGTGATTTATGTTTTGTTTTCAGAATATTCTGTAAAACATTTGTTTTAAAAGGTGAAGAAAATACACATTTTTGGAAGTATATTTCCTAATTCATTTCTGTATGATATGGAGGGAGTTTGGAAAATTGTGCAAGGAATATAATTTGTGTCCAAGTTCAACATAGGTATGATGCAATAACCAAGAAAACATCTTCATGAAGAATTGAATATGTCCTAAGAATTATATTTAATTTTACCTTACAAAATAAGCATGTAAAATTATCAAAAATATGAAAATTTTACAACCCATTTGAAAGGGTTGAGTAAATTTAAGTATTTTGAAACTGGTAACAGATCGATTTTCTGGCAAAAAAAACCAGAAAACTGGATTTTGATATATGAACAACAAATTAACTTTGTAAATCAAAACACCCCACTCTTTTTTTCTTTCTTTCCAGTTATAAATAGACCTGAAGAATATTTTGATATAATTTTTCAGTTTTACTTTTATAAAATGTGAACATGTAATTTTAATAAATATGCTTTAATGAAGTAATTTTTTAGCAATATTTAATTTTTTATGCACATCTATATTTCCACATACATACTAAAATTTTATAACAATGCCTAAAACCTTTTTAAAATTGCATTGGTAATGAATAATGTAATTCATTTTTAAATAACGTAATAAGATTGAGTGAAACAACCTCAGTGAAAAGAAAAATGTTCTTTTATTTCTTAACATTTCATGTTATAAATTCTGTATTCATTTTAAATAAAAACATGCAGTTAATTTTTTAATCTATATATATAAAGGAGAAAAGCGACTCACTCACTGACTGACTGACTAATCACGATATCTCTGGAACTATTCAACCTACATACTTGAAATTTGGTAGACATGTTCTTTTCATAGAGTAGACATCAGCTAAGAACGGATTTTCCGAAATACGAAACACAAGGGGCGTTACGGGGGTTAAGGGGCGTTATAAATAATTGTTTCCATGTTTAAACTACTCAATGTACAATTTTGAAATTGGGTTAGCAGATTCCTTTCATACAGTAGAGATCCGCTACAAAATGAGTTTGGTGAAAATCGTCCCCCAAGTGGCGTTGCAGGGGCTTAGGGGGCGTTATAGATAATTATTTTCATTTTTAAACTATTTGACGCACTGTCTTTAAATTTGATAAATAGATTCCTTTCGTAGAATAATGATCAGTTACAAAATGGGTTTTGTGAAAACAGACTTCTAAGTGGCGTTGCGGGGGATTAAGGGGCGTAATAGATAAATATATCCGTTTTTAAACTACTTCACCTACCTGCTTGAAAATTGGTAGGTAAGTTTCTTTCATGGAGTAATTATCCGCTACAAAATGGGTTTTTAAAAAATTGACCCCCAAGGGGTGTTATAAATTCCGATTTTTTAACTATTAGACGTACAGTCTTGAAACTTAGTAAGCAGATTCCTCTCATAGGGTAGAGATACGCTACAAAATGGGTTTCGTGAAAATTGCCCCAAGTGGCGTTGGGACTCAAGGGCGTTATAGATAATTATTTCCATTTTTAAACTATTAGACGCACAGTCTTTATATTTGATAAATAGATTTATTTCATAGAGTAGAGATCAGCTATAAGAAGGTTTTGTGAAAACAGACCTCTAAGTGGCGTTGCGGGGGATTAAGTGGCGTAATAGATAAATATTTTCGTTTTTAAACTACTTGACCTACCTGCTTGAAAATTGGTAGGAATGTTTCTTTCATGGGAGTACATATCCGTTACAAAACGGGTTTGGGGGAAATTGACCCCCAAGGGGTGTTGCGGGGGGTTAAGGGCAGATATAAGTAATTATTTCTATTTTTAAACTATTAGACGCACAGTCTTGAAATTCGGTAAGCAGATTCCTCTCATAGGATAGAGATACACTACAAAATGTGTTTTGCGAAAATTGACCCTTAGGTGGCGTTGCGGGAGTTCAAGGGGCGTTATTGATAATTTTTTTTTTTTGCATTTTTAATTTATTGGACGCACAGTCTTCAAATTTTGCTAAGCAGATTCCTTTCATAGAGCGCAATTCCCCCACAAAATGGTTTTGTGAAAACAGACCCTTAAGTGGCATTGCAGGGGCTCAAGTGGCGTTATAGATAATTATCCCCATTTTTAAACTATTAGGCGTACAGTCTTGAAATTTGATAAGCAGATTCCTTTCGTAGAGAACCGCTACAAAATGGGTTTTGCGAATATCAACTACCAAGTTTAATTTCGGGAGATTAAGAGGCGTAATCGATAAATATTTCCATTTTTAAACTATTTGATCATCCTGCTTGAAAATTGGTAGGCATGTTCCTTTCATGGAATATAATTCCTCTAACAAAGAGTAAAACGAAAATTGACCCCAAGGATGGTTGCGAGGGGTCAAGAGGAGTTACAGAAAAAAATTCATGTTTTTAATTGTTAGACCCATATACTTGAAATTTTTTAAGCATGTTTCTTTTGTTGAATATGGATGCACTAAGAATGTATTTTAAGTAAATCAAGTTCTGCAGAGGGGTGCAGGGGTTTCTGGGACGCATTGACACAAAAAAATCCTTTTTTCGAGCTACAAGGACTATAATAATGAAATTTGGTTTGCATTTTTCTTTTGTTGAATTGAAATCCGCTAAGAGAGGTTATTTTGGAAAACGGCTCTCAACGGGATTACAGAGATATTGATAGTAAAACTTTTATTTTTTTCTGTTTGATTTAGACTTGAAATTTGGCTTGCATGTTCAATTTACAGAGTAGAGATCCACCGCGAATATTGGTTTTGCAGGAATCCACTTGGTTTTTGGGTTACAAAAGAGCAAACATCATTCTATACTTCAATTTTAGAGATTTTTAGAAAATACAAATTAGATGAGTTCTGCCCTTTTTATTTATTAAGAGGTGACAGTTAAAGGTATAAGTATATTTTTCAATACAATCGAATTCTTAATGCTAGGACTTAGATATCAATAATTTATACATATATATAAGCAGTAAAAATTTATAAAACATCATGAAATACCCAGCAAAGCGGGCGGGTAACAGCTAGCTGTTGTATAAAAATAATTGAAGGTGAAATTTTCTTTTTGTTATGTCTTTATTTTTCTCAAACAATTTTTCAAATATTTGATTTAATTACAGTTTCTATTTTGATTGGAGTTATGTGTTAATTTTTTGTTATACATCTGATATATATCTTACAGTAATATTGTATTAAGTTTAGTACAACTAATAGGAAAAAAAATTTGCAATTGCTTAAAATATTTAAAAGCAACTGAAATTATTTCAGAAATTTTCTTAACTAATTCCAAGACCTTTCAGAACCTGTTGATGTCTACAGTGATTGGATTGATGCCTGTGAAAGTGCTAATCAATAACATTGACTGAAAAGAGGATTCTGTGTAAATATGGATTGGAATCATTCTGTATATTTTCATTATTTTTGTTTGCTTTTTGCATCATGACAGTTAAAACAACTTTATTTGTTAAAAGTTCATTCTACATATTTTGTTCTGAAGCAATGTATTTGGAAGTTTTATTCTTGCAAACAAATAATGGAATTTTGTGAGTTTTTTTTTGTATAATTGTGATTTTTTTAAATAAAAGGATTGGAACTTTGTTTTTTAATGACATTTGTACATTTATGAATTATATATTTTAAGGTTTGCGAATTAAATCATTTTTGTGTAACTTGGGAATTCAGTGACAAAATACAGTCTAACCTCTTTTTTAGGAACTTTTCTATATAGCAAACTTTTTCCCTGAAACCAAGGACATTTTATAATTTTCTTCATAAAATAACCTCCCAATAGCAAAGTGCATTTTTTAAGTAACAAACTTTTTTCTTGTGATTCAATTTTTTCTTTCTGTTTTTAAAGTATTTCTGAACATTTCAAGTTATTCCTTTCTTTTTTTGGTGCTCAATAAATTTTGAACTAGTTTTATTAGATGCCTAATTCGCCTAGAGCAATATAATTCTGGGCATTTGATTTAAGAAGTACAACTTTTAATACCATTGTCCAGTTCAAAAGAAATATCTTCAATATCTCCTTTCACCCTCAATGGAGTTGTCTTGTGTCCTTGAACTAGCCTCCGTTTATTTGTAGAGTTGATCAGTCGTACTGGTAAATTCATATCTTGTATCTCGAAAATGTCAAAACGCAAGTGCTCGAGCATCAAACAAAACTATTGAATTCTCCAGGAAGTGGATAAAAGCGTCGAGAAAAAGGATATTGCTTTAAAATTTGGTATTCCTCCAAACAGCTTATTGACTATTATAAAAATCTAGATAAGTTACAAAATTATGCTTCGAATTCTTGTTCAAAACGTTTAAGAACATGTGTCTATGAAGATGTCGACGAGGCAGTTTTGAAGGGGATACACACAATGCGAGATAAAAATGTTCCGATTTCTGAACTTTTCAATTAGCGAAGGCATTGAGATATGACCAATTTCTAGGTAGCAATGAGGGTCTAAAAAATTGTAAGGAAAGATGCGAAAAAATACGCCTGAAAGGATTTTTCGTGCATTGGAAAGATGTGAGGCGTATTGTGAAACAAAGCATTTTTTTTTCAGACGAAATTAACAGATTTTATGAGTAGTTAAATTTAAGGACACATGTGTGCATTAAATAGGGGTCCTATTATATATAATGTATCATGGAATCTAGATTTTACTTTTTTTTTTGCAGTGAAAGCTTACTGATCATAGACCTAAATTTGTGGCTGGTATATTTGTGCGTCCTGGTGTCATTAAAGACACTGTTGAAAGGGGTTGATGTATGTTGAATTTTATTAGGCTCTCACATTGGTCTGATGCAAAAATTTGGAGTTCTAGCTCAGGGGTCATCATCATATTTTTATCATGGTTCCAAATTATGAGATCCATCATCAAAAAGTCATGTTTTGAAGTGCAACATTGCAATTTCATTTTAGTTTTGCCATTTATGATTTCAAAATTAAATGAAAAAACTTTTTTGTAATTGAAATCTTTTTAAAACTTTAGCTGTGTAATAAACATGTTTGTGTACACATTACTTTCATTGGCGAGTATATGTTTTTTTAATGCACCTAGATCCAAATTTATTATTTTAAAAATAGATATAATTTGAGAAGCTTAGCAAAATCACATTTTTAATTGTATTTTCAATAAAAATTGTAAAACACGTGCATAATATTCCTTATCTCTACTCATTCCCTGGATAAATTAATGAAATAATAAGTAGAGCATTCTACTGTAACTTACATCCTGTAAATTAGCAGTCTTCAACACTCAAGGGTCATATCAATAAGTCCACAATGATCTGTTGGCCACACGACTGTCAAAAAAAAGAAAAATGTCAGGAAATTTAAATAAGAAAGGGAGGTTTATTTTACAAGACTACAACTGATTCTGAGGGAAGAGATGGTGTTACTGATTTGTATATCTATGTATTAATTTCAAAAACGTTAAATGCAAACCATTTGCATGTTAAAGATAAAAGTCCACTTTCTCTTCTAAAAACTTCTAAGATTGTACAGTCAGATTTTTTTTATTAAATATGAAGAATAACAGAAAAAAATTGTGGTTTTTACAAAAAGCAGACAAGAGGTAATTTTCCCTGAAATTGCCTCTGATTCAAATGAAGGGCCACTAAAATGCCTTCAGTAGGCCACGGGTTGAAGATACCTACTTTAGATCATGGGTTCTCCATGGACCCTTGTGACTGTTGAGGAAATCTGTGGAAAATTAAAATTTGTTTGGAGGTGCATGGAAAACATCAGGGAGTCTGAAGGGTTTAATATAAGTTAAAATATATGTAACCCATTTCTATTATTATGAACATTTATATAAATTAATTTGTGTTAAAAAATTTTAGATGGGTACATAGAGTACAAGTAATGACAATCATCACAAAATGAAAGTTGGGCTGTTGTGAGATCAGTCTATGTAATTTTAAACAGGAACAGAATTTTGCTGCTACATGCAATATCTTGTCTAAAATTTGGCAGTATAAAAGAATCATACTTTTATGCATGATCCCGATATGTAACAAATTTTTCTTAGTTTTAAATGGAAAGCAATATTCTTTGTTTTGTTCAAAGATAACCTTCTCATTTAAAAAAGTTTCTATATTTTACTACAAAAGTTTTTTGAATGAAAACTACTTCAATGATAATGTTTCATTTTATACCTTATTTTTACATCAACATTTAGGATATCAAAACCAAATTTTTAATTTTCTATTTTATATCAATATACCATATTTATTTAAATCTAAGCCGCACTCCAAATTTTCAACAAGTTCTTGTGAAAAATGGTTTATTAGGATATCCAATTCTATGAAACTAAAATAAATTCAAATGAGAACCAATATGAAGCGAATAACCAGTTATTTTATCAGTATTATAAACTTTTAAATACATATGAACCTGTAATTGCTTTAAATATCCACAATAAATAATTTTCCCATCAATTCTAAGCCGCACCCAATTTTCAGTAGGATTAACATTGGAAAAAAGTGCGTCTTCGAGTAAATACAGTTATTTTTTATACCAAACTTGGTCAAGTATTCCCAAGTGAAATGAGTCCATGGGTTCAGAAAGCTTGGAAACCCTTGCATTAGTGAAAGTATATGTATGCTGACCTCATAAATACAAGACATTCCTCACTCTTTATTATTTTACTAAAATGCAAATGAAACTTTAAAACAAATTTTTTCCAAAAGTTTTTCACATTTTTTTTTTAAAGAATCTAAATATTTTGTACATTAGTATCGTAAAAACTAAACACACAAAATTAAACTCTGGGATGTGTTTGTTATATCTATTTTTAGGTTGCACCTTTTCTGAAGTTAAGAAACTAATACTTATGAATTTCACAGCAGGAAGAGCAAATGGAAAGAAAAATTTTCAGTAAGTGTACATTACACACTTTAAAATTTCTTCCCTGAATGCACAAACCGTACATTAATGTGACAGTTTTGTATAGTTCTGAATTCTTTAAATAATATAAACTTTTTATTAAAAATGTGATTGAACATGTTGACTACCATGTTACTTTTCAAGATTCCAAAGTTAAAAGCGAATATTAATACAAAGTATTATACGATACTACAAAATCATTGTTTACACCGATATACTACGAATTTTATCATAGCTGCACAAATACGACAACAATCTACAAGATAACCCGTAATTGTCAGTCAATGTGTTAAATTTCGATTAGTGCTATATAACAATGCATACTACCAATTCCATGTGATGATTTTGAATGCATAATTTTAACTACTAAAGTACTGCAATGCTCTAGGAAAATGACACAGAATTTTTAAAATAATTTTTTCCTATTTGAGGACATGTATACTATTATTACTGTTTTCGATATATAAATCCATACTCAGATTTACTAGGTATATCACTTCCATCTGAAAATAACAGACAGGAAATATTTGTTTGGTTTTATTATGATCTTTATTTACAAAAAATGTCAAATCACATTTTTATTTCATTCACAATTTATATAGAACAAAAAATATCTGTATTTCCCTAAATTCAGTATGTTTTAATGTTTCTCCCCACCTAATACTTTCAATTGCCTAACTTTTTTTTTCATAATTAACTACAATTTATTAACAATACTAGTATTATACTTGTAATTTTGAAATAATTATTACAGTGAGTTCTTATTGTATTACAGCCATACTATATAAAATTGATTTTAATATATTAGATAAATTAAAAAATTACATTACTATAAATTTTTTTAGACTACATAAACTTTAATAATTTAATAAGAATTAAAAAAAAAACTGCCAATTTGAAATTAAGATCAAAATTAGACTTCTGTTAATTCAACCATCTTGATAAAAATTACCAAAGAAAAAGTAAGTCAAATTTCGTAAGGAAATGTCATAGCTTCATGGAATAACCATGTATGATTTCAAATTTTGCTAGTGTTTCCGACAAAAATCAAAGCCATTTTTTTTGTGTTTCGATATTTTTAACATAATCTAAAAATTGATTTATGAAATTTATAATATTTTAAATGTAATAAAAATGCTTAAAGAGAGAGCACAATGTACTGCCTTGGAATACCTACAGTTCAGATTTGTATGCCATGAATTTACATAATGAAAAATGGAGATTGAGGGAAACTAATGTTTTCCCATTCCAAGTGTGCTAAATACAGTTACCATTTAAAAAAAACCATATTAAAGTGATAGTATAAATTTTTTTGTCAAGAATCCACTAGAAAGACAAACAAGAAATCCCTGAATTTAAAATGTTTAAAAAGTACTCAACACATTCAAACATTTCTCTACTAAAATGAAAGAAAACTATATTTCCAAAATATATAATGGTTGAATTATCAAAACTGTATCGATATGCAAAGAAAATTTCCATGCATTTCACATATTAAAGTAATAGAAGATACTATAGTAGATCTATAGCTGCAGATATTTTCTTTTATAGGTTAGAAGACTCCTCAGACTTAAACTTTATGAGTAAAGAATAAAGTAAATAAACTTCATTGAATTTTTCAGTTTCCAATTTTCATCACAGGAGCACTTAAAACTAAAATATCTAATTTTAATTTAACCTAAACTAATTTTAATTAACTTACATTACAACTATTTAATAAATATTAAGTGCCCTTGTATTCAGGAATCGCGAATACTATAGAATCTCAGATTGAAAACTTATCAACATTTATAATTTTCAGGGCTTTTTGTCTTCACAAATTCTTTGAAGTACTCATAACTCAACTGAAAACATGAACATATATTAAATACAAACTATGTAAAAAAAATAAATTAATTATAGCAATGAAAATATTTCAAAAATTTTTCGGGAATTTTCCACTTGTTGAAAAGTAAAAAACTCGACCGAGAAATTTCGAAAACATTTTATTTTTTAAAGCTACATTAACTTAAATATTATACTAAAATTAACCCATGGGTATTTTTAAGTAACGAAAATATATTCAAAAATTGAGGAATAAAGTCACAGTGAAACTTTTATGTGGATAGCAGTTATCTAATTTATTGTTTTTTAAGCTTTAAAACTGAAATAACATTTTCTTTTTGTTATCTAAATAGACATAAAATAATCGACATAAAATTATCATAGTTTTTGCTGATGATGTTTCAATATATTTATTAATATTCTGAAAAGTAATTTCAATGGGAATAAAAGAATAGTTAGAACTAATGCTTGTGAGACAGAGACAGATAAAAGGAACAAACAAGACCGGACGTGTAATGCGCAATTACGTTGGCAGCACCTATTCCTATAATCTACAAACAAGGATGGGTTACTTTGATATTTTTGGCCTCTTTTTTAAAATCGGAATAGATGCTGCCAACGAAATTGCGCATTACACGTTCGGCCTTGTTTGTTCCTTTTATCTATCAGACTTATGCTTGTGAAGGTTATGGTATCCAGGCAACGGAGTTGTTGCTTGGTGGATCTAGAATTCAACAGTTGCGTGGAAATGTTCCGCGTTGGATGGGAAATATGTAAATAATTGGGTCGCTGTCTTGTAAATCTGTTTGACAGGTTTAATCCAAAGCGGCTTTTCTTACATTTTTTTCCCGGTCGACGTGTTTGATAACGCGAAAGCTTTTGGGGTTTTGAATAGATACTGTAATTTTCTTCGAATTAACTCCAGCATTTTCAAAATGAGAGAAGATTTTACATTAGCTGCATCTTTAGGGGTGCAAAAATATCAAAAAATATCTTCAAAAACTCAACAGTATGGTACATCTGGATTTCGAGATAAGTAAGTTCTTCTATTTTCTGAAAATTTCTCAATAAATCTATTTCTTTTAGAAATTGACATGTTAAAAATGTTGAATTGAGTTTTAAATATTTATTAATTTATAATTGTTTTTTACTGTTTCCTTGTTAAAATTGTTAAATTTAAATTATTTTATCTGCCCATTTTTTATGTCCAAATAAAATTTTTTGATTTATATCTTAAGCCAGTCCATTAAAATATTGTCAAATTGGTAACAAACTCTGATCATTGTAAATCTGCAGTAACTTATATCAACATGTTAATTGTAAGTTCAGATGAACTTCTTTAAATCTTTACTCAAGAAATTTGAAAAAATGAATCAATAAGTGAATTTACTTATATATTAATTTATGAAGACATTTTATTTTCTTACATAAAATCTATATTTAAAAAGTCATACTGAGTACAAAAAGTCCAAACCAAATTACAGTAAAATTTTTTATATCATTCAAAATACACAAATTTATATGGTTATTACTTAACCCAATTTTGCTCTAAAATTGGGCTTCTAATTCTTTCTTGTTATTGCAAAGCTATCTGGAAAAATGCTATCTCCTCTCTCTCTCTTCTCTCAGTATGTTGGGAAGTTTTCTGAAATAGCATTATTTTTAATTCTATTATGAGATGTATGAAATTCTAGTCCAAATTGAATAGTTACTATGGCTTGATATAATTTTATGATAATGAGTGTTTTATTTATAAATACATGTTTTCAGAAATTGTGATACATTTTTGGAGTTCAGGAAAGTTTTGAAGTTTGAAACAAATTTTAAGCTCATTGTAACAAATATAAACATGATAATTTGAAGAAAAAGTTTATGATGAAAAAATTAAACTAATACAATTAAGAAGAAAATTGACACTTTCTACCACTTGGTCATCAATTAAAAATTATTAAATTAATGCAAAGTTAGTATTAAATGTTATAATTCAGATGGTCACCTATGTATATATATAAAATATAATAATCAGCATTGAAGGTTGTATCTTTTTAAATGTAATATTAAAAAATTGAAATATAATGAAAAATAGATCTATAAAATTATATTCAAAAGTTCTTTTGTGCATTGAATAATTGCATAATTTTTTGTAAGGTAACTCTAATGATGAGATCAATTCTACTTACTTACATATCAATGTAAGAATGTTTATAATTTAGTTATTAGGAACAATATTGTCAAGCTTACATTATCCAATATGTTAACAATTATTGTATGTTAATCAAATTGAAAAAGTTGTTTTATTTTTGTTGACATGTAGTAAAAATTTTATAAGAACGTATTTTCTTTAAGTAATATACAATTCAAAAAGAACAGTAAGCTGTTGATTTGTAACTTAAGTTTGCAGTAGATCCTTTAAATTTTTTTTTGTATCATATAAAAGCATACACAGTTAAAAACCAAGGGTCTTTTTACAGTTAAAGAGGGCAGTTATAAAAAGTATCGTTACCTCATATTATCACATACATATTGGTGACATTATATGAAACAAAGCACATTATTGCCACTTCAGTGGGTATGACACGTGCGATATATTGGGGTTGCCAACTTGGTGATTATCATGAGCATTGGCATTGCTGTGATGGTACATAAGTACCCAAGTATTATATATTTTAATACTGTTTCTTAAATTGGAACATTTTTATTTATCTAGTTTTTGCTTCTCCTTATCTATACATTTTCTTGCTTTCACGAGAATATATTTATGTAGCTATTTAGTCCATAAATTTTTATAGCTCTTTTGAATGCTGATATTTTAAATGAAGTTATTTCTGTTTTTTTAAAAATATTTTTTGTTAAGTGTAATTTATAAAACATTTTTTTTTCAGGGCCTCAGAATTAACCCATGTGATGTATCGTATGGGGCTTCTATCTGTTTTATTGTCAAAGGCAAAGAATGGTATGTTCTTTTAATTAGTAATAACAAATAAAAAAATTGCATTTAGGATGCAATTTTTATTACTGAGCATGTTTTATTTATTTAGTTTCAAGTTATTGCTGTGACCACAGTTGTTTTGCTAAAATTGATTTATTTAAAGCTAAGGTTATTATAATTGGAAAGTATTCATATTTCGTTTCAAGCTTTCTTATGTTGTAAGGTTTTTCTTGAGAACATACATATTGCATTCTGTTTATTTGAACAAATTTAAAAAGATTGCAATGGAAAAAGTTCGTTGTTGAAAAACTTTTCCTTTAAAATGTAACATTGAATTATATGTGCAGTTTGGTTACCTTTATTAATATTTTGTGTGTCCTGAGAATCAAAAGTGGATTTATAATGTTTTTTGTTGCAATAAGTATTTAAATGTTATTTCTGTCCTAGTGTCTTTGCAAATATATATGCGTCATAATATTATTTTAACAAAAAATATTTTTTTTCAATAAAAATTCTTAAAGTACATTCCATGTTTGATAAAAATAGTAATTAATTAAATTAGCTTATCCTTTTATTGTTTAAAAATATTGTGGTAACTTTAAAACAAATACATCTAGTAAAATTCAGAATTCTGCTATTAGACACAAATTTTTTGAAAAATTGGTATTAAGATAAAATTGACGTAAAAATAAGGATAAATTTTTGCTATTAAACAATGAATTTGACACTTTTTTTATTTGTTCAGTGAACAATATTTCAATGAAATTATATTTGTTATATATAAAACTATACCATAAGTTTTCAATAATTAATTTGATTGTCTGTATGAATATTTACTTTTTGTGTTAATTATAACTAAGTATATTCTTACTTTTTAAACTGTCTAAATGATATATTATATAGGATAATCAATGATTTTTAAAACATTTTTTTGTATATCATTAGTACTAAATGAATCATTTTTATAATTTTAGGAAGTACAATTGGAATAATGATTACTGCTTCTCATAACCCTGAGGAGGATAATGGAATTAAATTATGTGATCCTTCTGGAGAAATGATTGATAAAGAATGGGAAAACTATGCAACTGATTTAGTAAATATTAGGTTAGTTATATAGTAATAAAGTATGATTAAAATTTTTTTTTTCGCATCGTTCAATAAACATTATTTAGAATGAAAAATATCCAAAATAAAATAACATTTTTACTGTATATATTTCCCCTCAATTTTTTTCAAGCATTTTTTAAATTTTATAATTTGCACATGCTTATTAATTAACATCTGTTATGGATCCAACAATGCCCCCTGTATGACTTGGAGATAAACTCTCAATCTAATCCGAGGCTAACAGCAACTAAACTGTTTTGTTATAGTCATGTCTGATATGTCATCACTGTGACACATTATTATTAATTTAATTAACATTCTTATCTTTCAGATATTTTGTTCACTTTATTAAATTTTAATTTGAAATAGTTATTCTATATTTAAACATATTATTGAATATTCAGGATAATATTGCTTTAGAGTTTTATGATCTTGAATTTAAATGTTTGTTAATTTTTTGTGCTGAAATTTAAAAAAAATTTTTAGTTTTTGTTTATTAATTGAATATTTTCTTTTAATATAGTGATGATTCTCTCCCTGATTCTTTGAGTATGATAACCTGTTCAAGCAGTATTAACTATGATGTACCAGCAAATGTGTACCTAGCAAGAGATACTAGGTAGAAATTTATAATCTTTATATTGAATTATATATGCACTATATTGAATTACCTCTATTTAACGAAATAAGCTAAATCCCTGAAAAAGGTTTGTTGTATGGAAAATTCATTATGTAGAGGTTCACCTTTCAATGTACTCTATAAACTGCATAAAACCATTTTTAAATTCATAAACACTTCATTTTGAAATAAAGTAAATCACACCTTTTTGTAAATTAACATCTATTTATATTATTTATATATCTTACCCATCAGAAAAAGAAAAACTGCAGGGAAAACAAGAAAAAAAGAGTGTTGAGGAATATGCTGTATTTCAAAATTATGGAAATAATTTTATTTTAGAATTAATCAATTTTATGGTTATTTTCTAATTTAAAGTACACAAGTAATTTTAAACATACATTATTTTATAACTAGAAATTCTAAACATACATTACCACATGCATCCTTAAATTTAATTACTCATAAAATCTGTTAATTTTGTTTGAAAAAATTCTTTGTGTCATAATACACCTTGAGCTACAAGAAACAAAGTTACCTGTACAACTGATCAACACTACAACTGAATAGGAGACTAGTTCAAGGACACGGGAAGATGAAACAACTGTACTGAGGGTGTAAGAGGATATCAAAGATGTTTCTAGTGAACTGGGAAATGGGGGTTAAGGATTGCACTTGAATGAAACACCTGGAATTATATTGTTCTCGGCAAGTCAGACACCTGATAAAACCAGTTCAAGATTCATGACCACCATAAAACGTGTTAAAAGAGAGAATATCTTGAAATGTTCAGAAATATTTTTAATAAAGGGAGAAAAAATACTGAATCAAAAGAGAAAAAGCTCATTATGTGGAAAATACACTTCACTATTGGGAAGTTATTTTACGAAGAAAATCGGGAAATGTTCTTGGTTCCAGGAAAAAGTTTGCTATATAGAAAAATTCACGATATAGAGGTTCATAATATTGAGGTTCAACTGTTTTTAATATCTTGTATTTTTTATACATATACAATTACTTTAGTTTTTCTTCTAAACTTTAATTGACAAATATATTATTTCCTTTTTATCTTGTTTCTGTTTAGTATGCAATGCTACATATATATAACTAGTTATGTATGGAGGAGGGAATTCATATGACTTAGATTTTTCTAGTTTTATTAAGTTGTTTCTTAAGTTTCATTTCTGTTTACAATTCAACACATGATCAAAATTGAAACCCCTTTTCCTAAATAAAAATTTTGCTCACAAATGATTTTTATTTTAGATATTTATGTTTTAGGAAATTTTTTAAATTAAGAAGTGTTTGTTTTATATATAAATATCTCAGCATTAATTATGCATTTTTCAAATCTCTTAGACTTTGTATTATTCATTACATTACATTACATTACAAAAACATTTTAAAAATCCTTATATTCTAAATAGAGTATAAGAATTACATAAGTGATTGTAAAATTACTTACTATAGGATCATTATAATCGATTAAAATATTTAGTTTAATGGAGTTATCAAACTCGTTAAATGCAACACCCCATCCCCACAAATAAAACTTGTTTACTCTTACCTCACTAATCGAAATTTCTGTGTATAAATGAATAATACACTTTCAAATCTGAGACCCATCCAAGCAGGCGTGCTTCAGGGCTTGCATCTTGGATCCACTTTCTTTAATATTTACATCAATGATATTACTACTACAAACAGCTCATTACCAAAAGTGACGTGGGGGCTCTCCGCCAACATAAAAAGCTGACATAAATTTCACATATGTTAAACTGATATCTTGCTTGCTTGGAAAATCAGTGTTCCGAGTGAAAAATTGAATTAAGTGAAAAAACAGAAGCAATTTGAAGACATGCCACTTAAACTCACGAAATTGATTAAGAAGGCGCAGTTGGCAATGATGCTTGGTCAGCAAAGGCACATGAGTGGGACATTTGCTGTGTAGCCCCATATCCAACAGTGTCCGCTGAACAGTGTGCTCCAATACTATTCTACTTGGCCCTGCATTGTATTGGGGTGTCAGTTGAGCCACTGTCTGGCTCCAATTTTGCTTCACCATGCAAGACAGTCTCCAACGACCTTTTTCTTTGATAGTGTGTGGACATCCAACATCATGTCATTTACTGCTGGTTTCACTGTCATTCATCCACTTTGCATAAGTACTAACAACTGTAGATCGCAAACAACCCACGAGTTGTGCAGTTTCGGAAATACTTGTTCCGAGCCTTTGAGCCATTACAATCTGCCCTTTATCAAAGTCGATTAGATCTGCAGCCTTTTCCATCACACACAGAAGTAAGTGAAAGAATGATTCTTCAGACTCTCCAGCAGCAGTTAAATACCACTTCCACCTGATCATGGGCATTCCATGTCATCCAGGTGAGTTCATTGCAAAATGTAGGGGTGGTTATATTGTTTTGGCTCTTGAGTGTACTTTGCAAAAAATAAAATACTGTATTTTCAAAAATGTTATTTGAATATGTTTAAAACTGTAAAAATATTCTTGGAAATCATTCTTCTAAAATGCCAGAAGTGTGCTTCTTGAATTATAATACATTAAAAAATATTACTTATCAATTTTACACATAAATTAGCTGGGCAATATGAGCAGGTCCCATAATCTCCCTTTGATATCAGATGTGCATATTTAGAACTTTCGGAGCATCTAATGATATCTATGTTGTTAAAATTTGTAAAATGAGTTTCAAATTTTATTTCAAATATGACTTGTGTTGAAAAATAATTTTATGAAATCATTATTTATTTCTTAGGAAGAGTAGTGAATTTTTAGCAAAAGCTGCTACAGATGGTGTAAAAGCTTTGAATGGAGAAGTCAAAGATTTTGGTATGTTTTGAATAATTACTAATAGATATTTCCTCTTACCTTGATGTTAATAACCTATTAAAGCAAAATTTTAGCAATGATTTTTAAATTAATAAATCGATGAAGAAATGTTTCCGTTCAGGTATTGAATAATTTTAAAAACATTCATTATAGTTTTTTATGGGAGGACATTTATAAAATATTATTTTGTTTTTGTGAAAAATATTCATTAAAACTGTATTACTCAACGTTAATTGTGTGTTTTTTATAATAAAAAGATTAGTTTTAAATTGATTTTTCAAATAAAATTGTCAACATTTCTGAGATTAATGTTGATATATATAAATGCCTTGGTCTATATTTAACAAGAAATTATTAAAACAAAATGAAATATATATCCTTATCTTTGTGGATTTATTTCCTTACATTATGTAAAAACAGTTGCAGGTATACATGGGAACAGTGATTTTAATTGTGTTTAATTTCTGTCATTTAGGAATTATATATAAAAAAAATAACTTATTTATAAATCTGTAAATGTTATTTACACACATTTTTCATAAGCATTTTTATATGAAACTTTCAATCTTTTTATTTTTCCAGAAGTATTTTTTAAATGAATTTAATTTTTATGCTGTTAAAAGTAATTATTGATTTTTATTTCAGGAACTATTTTATCTAGCAAAAATATAATTTAAAAAGTCATATCCAAAGAAGTAAATTTAAGATTCAATCTCTTCATTTTAAATGTGGTTTTAATTTAAAGAAACTATACTTGACAAATAATTATATGAAGGTGGTAGAAAATTTTTTTAGGAAACTAAAAAGTTTATTACAATGGATAAATTTTTTCATGGATTTTGGTAATTGTATAAGCAAAACCTTTTTAATATAACATACATGTATGCATTTTAATTCCATGCATGCTATAATATTTCTGAATAAGAAATAATTTTAAGATTAGTTTAATCAGAAATTCTATAACTTATAGTGCTGTTCTAAGTCAGTTTATTCTTTGTATATTTTCATTTTAATTTATTCTGTAACGTAGTATTTAAGAAAAGTATTTTATTTGCTTCTATTTTTTCTCCCTCTCATTTAAGACTTTTTTTTTCTTTCATTATACATTTCAATAATCTTGAATGGGAAGTCTACATCCTTGTGAAGAGTTTTAGTTGATTGTTATTTTTAATTTTTCACAAATATATATATTTTTAATTTAAGTTGATTATATTAATACTTAAATTGCTAACTTTTGTTAACCTTTTCATGGTACTTCCATATTATACTGTCAGTCATACAATTTCGTCAAATCAAGAGATTTTGTTGAATGCTCCAATATGCAGCCAGTAGTGGAAATCTGTTCCCACACATGTTCAAATATAATGAAAATAAGAATAAAATCATTACAGCATTTGGGAATGTATTTTGAATGGGTAGCATTTTATTTGATACTTTGTATTCTCTAATTAATTGTCATATACTTGGCTACAATATTTTGTTTTCAAAATGTTATGCTTGTAATTGTCCATGTACAACCATAGCAATAAGAGAATTAAAAATGTATCATTTAATTTTCTTTCTTATTTAGGTTTATTAACTACACCACAGTTGCATTTTGTTGTCTATTGTAAATCTCATCCAGAATATGGAGCACCAACACCAGAAGGCTATTATAAGAAACTCTCAAATGCCTTTAATTCATTGATAGTTGAAGGACAGGTTCGGGAATTTTCTAAATTGATTCCTAAAGCAGCTTAACCTAAGTTATAAAGTAGTAACTTAACCTTGTGTATATTTGGAATTTTTAAAAAGATATATTTTTTTTCAGAATAAAGCTAAAAATTATATTCCTGAAGTATATGTAGATGGTGCCAATGGCATTGGAGCTTTGAAACTAAAAGAGCTTCAATCTTATATAGATAAGCTTCAATTTAAGATATTTAATGATGGGTCAACAGGTGTACTAAATTATAAAGTAGGTGTAAATGAATATCTCTTGTATTCAGTTTTTCATTTATTCTGGCTAGTAATATCTTAAATTTGTATGCTTTCTGAAAATTAGGAACAAACAGCGACTATAAAGATGTTTTAAAATATTTTTTCTACTTCCAAACTTTTTTCTGTTACTTTCCTTGTTAGTTCAAGTTTTCCATATATTAAATGGATGTTTTTAAAGTTAGATTTATATGAAATAATTTAAAGTCATTGTTTGTATATATTTCAAACATTTTGGTACTTGGCCTTACATATATGCCAGAATATCTTCTTTCTTTTAAACATATTTTAAAAATATATCCTTTTCATACTCACTTATGTACATTATTTAAAGCTATATGATCTGTTACAATTTACATGATTTACAGATGAGGAAACTAGAATTGTGGTGATAGATTTTTATTTTATATTGTTACAAATTTAAATTTCTCATTGATGATTATTTTATATTTTCATTTCAATTATCAGGAATTGATCCGTACTTCGAAGTTTAATTATTATTAATACAATAAAATTTTTGGAGAGCTTTTTATTTTGAGAAGATTAGACCCTATGCAGCCAAACGGTTATGGGTGTTAACTTGTAGTCGGCATTATATTTCTTCAGTCCTAGTGCAGCTAAAAATATGTTGTGTATAGGGAATGATGTATGTTATAAATTTATTGAGGTTCCAAATCCTTATTTAGGCATGTCATGGAAGTTTGGTGAGTGAGTGCCAACTCAGACCCTTGTCACTTGATCACAGTTCAAAGTTATGAAGTCTATCGCCAATAACTCTTGTGTTACTTAGAAATCCAGCATTAGTAACTAAACAAATCAATACAAGAAATTTCATTTCATAAATAATAATGTTAATACAAAAAGTAAACAAACTTCACAGTTGGACCTCTATTTAACGAAGCTGCTAAATCCCCCCCCCCCAAAGTTCGTTATACGGAAAATTTGTTAAATGGGTTCATCTTTTGATTTACTTTAGATCACATAAAACAAATTTAAAATTCATAAACACTGTATATGAGTATTATGCAAAAAAGTAATTATTCACACTCTTTTTGAAAATTAATATCTATTCATTTTATATATTTTGCCTATCAAAAATAAATCTACATGGGAAAACAAGAAGGGGGGGGGGGAAACATTTTTCATGAATACACTGTACAAAACTGTTCAACTTTACAAAATAATTTTATATTAAAATTAATGAATTTTTTATCTAAATTTTCTTATTTTAAGCCAACAAGTAATTTTAAACATACATTATTTTATAACCAGTAATTTTAAGCATACACTACCACATGCATCCTTAAAAATTTAATTACTGATAAAACCTGTTAGATTTATTTTAGATTTTTGTTTGAAAAAGTATTGCAATTTCATTGCTCTAGGGGAGTTAGGCACCTGTTAAAACGAGTTCAAGGTCCTTGATCACCATAAAATGTGCTAAAAGAGAGAGAGTAATTTGAAAAATCTTTTAAAGACTGGGAGAAAAAAAATCTAATCACAAAAGAAAAAGTTCATAAAGTAGAAAATGTACTTCGCTATTTGAAGATTATTTTACTAAGGAAATAGTAAAATGTTCTTGGTTCCAGGAAAAAGTTCATAAAATAGAGATTCATTATATGGAGGTTTGACTGTATATTGATTTTTATAAGAATTGTAAAATAAGGCTTATGTATTCCCTTTTTTTCATCAGATGCATTATTGTATTTAAGTGTGAAAGAAGTATCTTGTGTGTGTGTGGTAACAAAAAAGTGTATAAACAAGAATATTTTGTTAATTCTAAAAAAGTATTAAAATTTTTTAAACTTATTAAAGATCTTTTGAATTTTGTGTTTTATTAGATTCCTGTATTGACTAATTATTAAGAATGATGTTTGTCAAAGATAAATGTCTGTTTTTATTAACTTTTATATTTATTTCATTAATATGGCTGTATAGAATTTGTTAATATCTTTGCATTCTGATGTTATATGAGTATTTTTTTCAAAAATATTTGCTGTTTAAAATGCATTTGTAGAGTGTTGCATACATTTAAAATGTTTTTTTAAAAAAATTATGCATCCTTTTAACTACCCAGAGACCCAAAGGAATAATTATAATCTCATTAAATATCTATTGAATTATTTAAAATTTCTAGTAACTAATTATGTTTTGCTTTATGTAATATAAAATTTAAATTATGTATTCTATATTTCTATATTTGCTGAATGTATTTTATAATGTAACTTTTTTTTTAGTGTGGTGCTGATTTTGTAAATATTAGTCAGCAGCCTCCTGAAGGTATTTTTTCAAATAATATTTTTTTAAATATATTTTTTGCATATTTTTTAAAAAAAATAATGTAGTTTGTAATACATACAAATTAATAACATAATGAGTCCGATAAATAAACCTGCGCAAATGTATTTTGTGTATGAAAATAAATTTGAATACCGTAAAATCCAGCATAAAACATGCACCTATATTTTCAAGCTACAATTTTTAATTTTTTAGGTATATTCGCCATATAATGCACACCTCTTTTTTTGTGAAGAAACCTGAAATGTACGTGCACAATGCTGTTATGTTTTGAAGTCATTTATTCGAGTTATTGTTCCAAGCATTTGAAAAAAATAGTGTATTTATAGAATTACAACCTTTTAAGTTCATAAGGAATACTATTTCTTTTAAATAAACAGTACTTATATAGATTGATGTAGAAGTCTTTTTTCTATGCTTATTTCTTTATGTTCAAAACTCTCCTTTTTATTATTCATTATACTTTTTTTTTAAAAAGGCAAATTTAGAAAAAAGTGTTGTTTTCTTATACTTGCAAATATTGTTTTAATAATTCGTTTAAATAATATTCATCTATAAGACCCTCTATCTTGCTTCTTTTATAAAAATGTTTCATTTAGTTTTTGAAGAAATTTATTTTTTATTATTGATGTAAGATTTAAGTCTTCTTTGGTTATATTGAAACTTTATTTTTAGGAATGGTAATAATGTTTTTTGAGAAAATTTTGGAAATGTTATGAGATTATTATATAAAAAAATATTATGAGAATTTTTTGACAATGTTTTAATGCATGCTTTGAAGGAATTAAATACATTAAAAATATTTAAAATATATTTAGGTTTAAAATAGGAAATTGTACTTAATTATTTTATTTTTGTGGTTGAATGCAGTTACATATTTTGTCCAAAAAAAAAAGAGTGTGAAGGGAGATGCTTCTTTTTAAACAAGCAAAAATAATGGAAACTTTTTTTTACATCATAAATTTTCACTCTTGTATGTCACTTATTTTTTAGTTGCTACTTTTTTAGTTACTACAGATTACTTTTAGTTCCTCACTGTCATTTTTTTGTGAGAAACGATGAATCAATAAGAAAAATTAAAATATCTAATTTGGTATTTCGACATATTTTTTAGTTTGAAAGACACTTTTCTTTTTATTATTTCATAGAATTGTTTATTAATAGAGAGCTTAAAGGAATGAGTGGAAACTATTTTTAACTGAAATTTAAACCAATTCATTTCTTCTACTAGGTTGTGAAGTGATCAATGGAAAGAGGTATGCTTCATTTGACGGAGATGCTGATCGTATAGTTTACTTCTATAAGAATGGAAATGGCAATTTCCACTTATTGGATGGTGGCAAAATTGCAGCATTGGTAAAAAAAAATCTCTGTACCATTTTCATTTTTATTTAAAAGACAAAGCTTTCAAATAGTTTTGATTTAAGAATGTTTTACAATTCATTATTTAATGTGATTTTAATTTCCCTACAAAATTAATGGTTAATCAGTTATCAATTGGATAAAAATATATAACATATTATAATTAATATAGAGAAATTTTTTTCTTAAAAACTTTTTAAAATAACTTTTAAATGTTTAAAGAGTCTTTTAAAAAAAATCTAAAAATAGCATACATTGGAATAAAATTGGTTTTTAGAATGTGAATGATTTTACAAACAAATGGTAAATAAAATCTAATATAAATGTATGTAAAATTAAGTTATATTTTTTCCAGTTAATTAAAGGACCATGGTATGGTTTATAAAAGAATATTTGATTTAATGGATTTACACTTTTTTTGCTCATAACTTATGAATATGCATTATGTAAAACAGTTAATATGCTCAAAATGCTAAAAAAAAAACTTAATTTTTTTGAACAAAAATTTAAAATTTTATGAAGTGCTTTTAAAATGCTTCTCCTCCCACAATAATTGATGTACACACATGAAATATGATTTACAAGTTTGTCGTATTATGTAAAACAAAAAAGTTGGTATGGATTTTGGTATAACATGATTGAAAATTCTATAAAAAATGTATAAATTCTAAATTCAACTAATTTTCTAAAAAAATAAGCATTTCTGTGATTTAAAAATGCATACCAACTTTTGTTACATATACTAACAGCAATAGAAAAAATATCAAAGGTTTTGGCACAATAGAAAAAAAAGCCTTAACATTTTAAATTAAGAAAAACTAGTTATTTTTTCCTTCTTGAGATAAATCAGCTTAAAGTTTTTATTTGCTGTTGGAGTGTGTATAAAAGAAATCATAAAATCTATCAGAACTCTGAATTTTTTTTAACTCAGGGCTTTCAAACTTCATGATATTATAGAAAAATATATAAGGAACAGTTTAAGTTAAAAACATTTGATTTGAATTTTTGAATGTTTTTGTCAACTGAATCATACTGTGTCCCATTTAGTCATAAATAACCTTTTGTACTGAAATAAATAACCAAAAATTATGGAAGATATTGTAAGGCATAGGATAACTCACACAAATTCTAATTTTCAGAATTAATTTTTGCACAGAAGCACCATAATTTATTGAACTAAACATTGACTTTTGAGTATTTTTGGTAGCTGATATTAATTGAATCAAAAAACAATAATTTTATAATTGTAAACTTTTGAATTTCATCACAAAAATGTCAAAAATACAAACTGTTAATTTTTTAAAAAATTACTCTTTAAGTTAGAAAATAAGCTGAAATATAAAAAATGTTTGTCTTTATGAATACTTCTTATAAATAATAGGAATGTTTAGTTTTTAATGTTAAAATTACTTAATATATAGAAAAAATCAGAATATATTTGTGTTACATTAGTGTGTAAAGAAAATGCTCAATCATTTGTAACTCATAGGCAATTTATATTTTCAAGTGATTTTTTTAAGTATTTTTTTCCTAATTTGTTTATTTAATTTTTAAAGTCATGTTTATTGTTGCAGGTTGCAAAATTTCTTAAAGATCTTGTCCAGGTCACTGGATTGAATCTTAGTATGAGAGTTATACAGACAGCTTATGCAAATGGTAGTTCAACAAAATACACAGAAAATGAACTGGTATAATATTTATTTAAAAAATTAGAACTTTTCAACTATATACTCCATTTTATATACCATTTTGAATGCTTACAAAATTAACATTGTTATTTTACAGAACATACCTGTTGTATGTGTTCCTACTGGTGTCAAATATTTGCATCATGAAGCCTTAAAGTATGATGTAGGGATTTATTTTGAAGCAAATGGACATGGAACTGTAAGTGCTATTTAAAATTCAGATATTTCTTTTCATGTATTGATTATATATTCCTTTTAATTAAATGAAGTGTCAATATATACTTTTTAGTTTAAATCATTTCTCGGCATCAATGATGAATATACTGTATTTATTCGAATCTGATCCACACTTTTTCCCCGAAGTTAATGCTACTGAAAATCAGGTGCGGTTTAAAATCGAAGGTGGAAAAATTCATTGGATGAAAACATTGAATATGATATTGACATTTAGATAACATGATGCTGACATTCAGGATAGACGCATTAATTTTTATAGTTTAAACTACCCTTATTGAAAATCAGGTGTATGAATTCTTCATTCTTATACATGAGCAATGATTATTGAAAAACAATACGAATAATTAGAAATGTAATAAGACAGTAGAGAATAAATTACAAAGTTCCTGTGGCAATTAAGTTCTTTCTCTCTTCATCTAAAATATTTTAATTAATTTAATTGTCTGTTTTTCCATAGTTAAAAATTTAAAACAAATTGAGAAATCAAGGAGATTACCTTTTCTAGGAAACAGTTAGTGATGAGTAAAAACTGTTTTATTATAGAGAACAGATGATTACTGGCTTAATATTGATTCATTTCTTTTTTAAAATAGGTTGAATTTAGCAGGACATTGCCAAATACGAAATTGGACAATTTTTTATTTAAAGAAACCAAACAATGCAAACAATTAAAATGATTAAAATCAAAAATATAATTAAATTGGTATTTTTGATTTTAATCATTTAAAAAAAAGAGATTCTCAAATAGGAATATATATACAATGAAAATAAGGAGGAAAATATAGGATTTTTCCTGTACAATTGAGTTGCTTTATTTTATTTTCTGTTATATTAGCCACCAGATTTTTTTATCGCATGCATTTTCTTGCGAATGCAAACAAAAATTCATGTTTTTCTTAAATATATAAATTAAACTAACATTTTTAGAGTTTTTTCAACTGTTCCTGTAATACAAATGATTATCTTTGGATTTATTTTATATTTGTAAAATCATTTTTATTGTCGTATATTTTCAGGTCGTCTTTAGTGAAGATGCAAAACTGCAAATAAGAGAAATTGCATCGAGTCCCAAGTATGATTAAAATATTGTTTTTATGTTAAACAACAGATTTCTTAAGAAAATTTTTTTGAATGTGTTCAATAGATTTGACTAAACACAATTAAATAACAGAAGCTGTAATGTGACAAAATATCTATATTACTCGAAAAAAAATTGTTGAATATCTAGATTTATTCCTCTTTTTATTTTTTAATAATTTTCTGATATTCACCCTGGAAAAATATAACAGAATTAATTTATCTAAAGATTTTGAAAAATTAAGAAGTAATTATTGTAAATTTTGTTGCTAAGTTTTTTAAAGTTTTTTGGTCAAATCTATATTTAAATCTTTTAATTTTGTATGTCCAATTAGACTAATTAAATTACCAGGGGTGTAGCTACTGCTGTATCAGCTGTATCAATGATGCAGGGCCTCTGAGCTACAGGGGCCCCAATATGTGTAATATTCTAACACTTTTAAATAAGTGTCTTTTATTTTGCTTCCAAAAAAGGGCACTCAAGGAATTGTGATACAGGGCCCATTCAGGACTAGTTAAACCAGTGTAAATTACTATTAAAAACCTCTTATTTTAATATTAATGTTCAGTTAACACGCAAAAATCAGATTTTTCTACCTTAAATGAACTGCCACATGTTTTGGAAGAATATAAATCTCAGTTTCTCTTTTTTCTTTTCTTCTCATGAATAAATTTCAATAATTATAAGTAACATATTTTTCAAACTTAAAAATTATTTTACATAGAATTAAAATAAAATTTCTCCCTCTGTTTTAGAATTATTTAGATTAATGTATAGTATATTGTTGCCATTTTTGTTCAATTTAGAATTTTAAAGTGTCATTTTATATGATTTTATGTTTAAATTAAAGGATTTGTTACTGAATTTTTATCAACTACTTGTACATTTTTTAGCTCTAGTTTAGATCAGAAAGCAGCTGCCAAAAAGTTACTCTCAACAATGGATGTTATAAATGAGGTAAAGCATAAATTATTCAACACATTTTTAGTATGATTTTTTTAATTAAACAAGTAAGACTAAGCCCCCTTGCTTTTTTGAAGCACACATTTCAAGAGATTTATATTTATAGCAAAAAAGTTATCATATATAATTTTTCATTTTAAAGTGATTGCAAGATTGTTAATAATGCCACCTGCCCGGCATGTGCCAGATTGAGGCCCATGAAATTCATCATTGCAAAGGGCTGGATTGTACATCTGTCATTAACTGTAGCCTTGAGCCCCATGCAGGTGACAATACGTTTTGGCTAAGTACCACCCCAATTTTGCAGGAGAACACCCTGGGGGTGGTCAGGGACTTCTTCCCTCTCTTCCCCTTCCATGAACCTCACAAGAGGACTTGCAGCTTAAAGGCCATTTAGAGTACCTCTACCATCGCAAAGGCTCTATACATTTTCACACATCCATACCTTCTCTGGGATTCGAACCCAGGCCCTACGTTACAACAGTTAGCATTGCTTACCACTATACCGGAAGAGTGACTTGATAAAAGTAAATGCTACTATGTTTTCTTTTTTTAGCATTTTTTTTATTTTCTTATTGAAACTAATAAAACAAAGCAATTGAGAAAAATACATATTCATGTTATATAAATAAAAGAAAAATCGTTTATTTTAAAGTATTTTTATCATTTTTGATAGCTGTTCTGAAAGGAAAAATTGCAGTGAAAATTGTTTCTAAAACAATTTTTTAAAATTTATTTGTGGTAATTTTTACACTATTCTTTTATCTGAAGAAAATCCTAGTAGAAAAAAAAAATCAATGAATCTTTTTTTTAAAAAAAAAAATCAGTTTTTGACATAGATTGTCAAATATTTGAAAAAGAAATATAACAATGAATTTTAAAACTTCAGTTTAAGCATTTTCAATTTTATATTCAATGCTAAATATTTTCAATAGTGCTGCAGAGAAATATTCTTGTATTAAACTGAACTGAACTCAGTGGAGCAACAGCCCACGAGGGTCAAGGCTTCTGTGCCTATCTCAATTTATGTGACCTTAGGAGCTGGGGTGCATGTGCAGATATTTACTATTGCTAAAAATTACAAAAGTATTTTATGTTTAATTTTTGACAAAATGAAATTGCACATATTCAAAAGTATGTATTTCAATCATAATAAAAATATTTTTTGAAATGAATAGTTGTAAAAACAGGTCTTAAAAGTAACATTCTATTGGAGTAACTTTCTGGAAATTAAAAAGGATTAGGCTCCATGGGTGTTTATGCATAGATTCAAAAAGAGAAAAAATAAGTACCGTATTAGCTACCATAAGTTAAAAATTCAATTTGATAATTTGAAAAAAGATTGAAAAATTTAGAATTATTAAAATTTAAAATCAAATTCATGATTTTATATAATTTTTTTTATTTTGTTTAAATTAATTAATTATGTTTGTTTAACTAATTTTTATACTCTGCTCAAGGAACAAATTTTATATATGAAAATAGTTTGAAACAATTGTTGTCTGTAAAAGTATTCTATTTACAAAAGAACATCAATTACATTATTTGAAAAATTAAATTTTGAATTTTTTTCTCTCTTTCTCAGGCTATTGGAGATGCTATTTCAGATATGCTTCTTACTGAAATCATACTTCATGATTTTGATTGGGATATTAGCGATTGGGATTCTATATATACAGATTTTCCTAATAGACAGCTCAAAATGAAGGTACTTAAATTTAGCTACGTTTTTGTATCCTTTTTTAAAAATTTGTACATCATGTAAACATATGATTTCTTAATAGAGTTTTAAAATTAAATTATGTTTATCTTTAAAGGGTTTGAAATTTTTTTCCTTTATTTTTAAAAAAAAGTATTTGCTTATTATTTGAAATTCTAGTTTTAACTTTTTATACTGAATATATTTATACATAACATGTAATAATTGTTGTATATAAAATGAAGTGTTGCATACAAGATAAACAGTTTTTAGGCATTTTTTAGTTAAATGAGTGGATTGCTAACCAAATGAACACTTTTAGAAATGACTCACAAAATATGCTCAGCTAAAAGCAATTTACTGTTAATTTTTACTAATTGTACTAAATTACTACTGAAAGCCATGTGGAAAGTGGCATGACTGCAGTAGATGAGTTGTCCTGATTGCAAGCCCGTTTCCGGTATTGTTACAGTTAAGTCACTGGTTTAAGCCCTGAAATCACTGAAAACCTGTCATGTATTGGAACTGTTCTACATTAAGTCTCTGTTTAAACTAAAGGTATGTTGGAGTGGTGTGGTAGTTTGAAGAGGAGGATGCAAGGCTGGTGTTGCCTTCATTACAACCTTAGTTTATAAAATTATAAGGTCTAACTGAGTTACATCCCTTATGTTATCTCCAAGTACAATGTTAGCAAAGCAGCAACAGAGTATGTTGGAAAATACTTGCACAGTTGATGATATTTCATCTGGGGCTGTTAGCAAAATTTGATGATTTACTGCTGCATTTGGCTAATGGAAAAAACGCTATTTTTTTTTATTTGTGTATTTTTTTGAAAATTTTATTTTATTAAAAAGTATTTTAATTAATGACATTTTGTAGAAAGTGTTATCCATATACAGGGACATCTTAAGACTTCTTGAAGCCCTGGGCCCCTACACTAATGTAGGCCCCATCTACGACACTTAAAAGTAGACAGCAAACAGCATACATTGTCAAATACTCGTACAAAAAATAAGCTGAACCAAGTAAATATGCATGACTCAACCGACTGCTGCCTTTTGACTGAAAGAGTAATGATGGTAGGCCTAGCCAATACATAAACAATGGTCATCACATGTAGCCAGTTGTCATATCTTC
Organism: Trichonephila clavata; assembly: GCA_019973975.1. Classification (NCBI taxonomy): domain Eukaryota; kingdom Metazoa; phylum Arthropoda; class Arachnida; order Araneae; family Nephilidae; genus Trichonephila; species Trichonephila clavata. Next base: position 95,653 of record BMAO01002692.1, read on the forward strand.
CGAAATTCCCTGTTTTTCAGATAATACAACTGGAAATAACATTTGACCATTGAAATTATTTGAATCCTAATCTAATTGAGGCTGAGTCGAGAACGAGACGAGGCCCCCATTGTGGCCAATGCCCTGGGCCCAGTTGGCCTATGCTGCAAGATGACCCTCTTCATATTCTTGTTAGAATTCTTGTATTCTTGTTAGAATACAATTACTGATTTCATCTTGTTTTCTTCTCTTTTCTGCAATAACTTTCTGTATTTTATAGTTTATATTGAAATTTTTCAGGTACCTGATCGCAATGTTTTGTCAACTACAGATGCTGCGAGAAAATGTGTAAAACCTGAGGGCTTGCAAGAGGAAATCGACAAAGCTGTTGCAAAATATGAACAATCCAGATCATTTGTTCGGTATTGTATTATGGATTTCTGTAGTTAGGTTTACAGTCTTTGGGTAAAATTATATGTAAATTATGTTTCTGAGTAATGAGTTGGTAATTATAAACAGTTTTTTCAACATCCATTCACTGATATGTTTCAAGAGATTTCTTAATTTTTGTTGAGAATGTATGTAATACAGAAATTATTGATGAAAAAGATGTCTTTTAAATTTTTTTTAATTTTGTGTCCAGAAATAGCTTTAATCACAATTATTCAGTAATATTTATTTTTAATCATTTAGAAGATGTTAGTCTTAAAATTTCCTTCTACTTTTTCTTCCTTCAATTTTGTTTGATTTATATTTTTGAGGTTATTAGCCTTCTGAATTTAATAATTATTTGAGATTTTGCAAGTTTATTTAAAAATAAAATGTACATGACTTGATTATTTTATATTTTATATCTATAATTATCAGCAAAATGAAATGCTATTTACTGAAAAATGTACTAAACAATCATTTTTAGTTTGCTTAATTTTTTTCTATTATTTTAGACCCTCTGGAACTGAAGATATTGTTAGAGTATATGCTGAAGCTAATACACAAGTAATTTAATTATTCTTTTTCCTGTAGTGAATAATGTGCGATAAATGTTTTATGCATACCTCTGTTATTGTATTATCTATAATATATTGGTATTTTTCTTTTTGAATGATGTATTTTATATTAGAGTGTAATATATTTTTATTTTTTAATCCAGTGCTGTCATTTCTCTGTGTATAATAAAGTTACTCATTAATTAAAGCAAGAATAATCAAATGTCTAATTATTTTACGTTAATGTTAGGAAATTTTTTTTTATCAAAAACTTTTTAAATTGTAATGTTTTTAAGGGGAAAAAAATGTTGATGAGATTTCAGATAGAAATTTATGTTTCTAAATGTCACATGATATTGTTAATTTTAAAAATAATTAGAAATTTAATTCAATTAAGTATAATTCTTTTAAATTTGTTAAGACTTCTAATAATTTCTATGAAATATATAAATAAAAAACTTTTCCATGTATTTTTCATGTATTGAATGAATCAGTATTTTTCATACAAGCAGACCCCCCTCCCTTCCCTCCACTCCTTGGTAATGCTCTTAGAAATGTTGTTGGATCAATTTCAAAATAGAATGTGGGGAGTGGAGAGGCTACACATTTATATAGCTCATGCTACTATTTACTAACTTATTAAGCCATAAGATGGCATATTGAACTGCAGAAAACTTACTTAATCGAATAATCTAAAAAATAAGAGTAATTTTTAAAAGTTTTACTTTTTTAAAAGTTTTCTTAAATGTGTACTGAATTTATATAAAATGGGAAACTTTAAGAGCTCAGTTTTTTTTAACAAATAGTATAATTTTTTTTTTATATTACTTGTTTAAGTCAATTCCTATTTAGGTCAACAAAAAAAATTATTTTAGTTACTTTTTATTAAATAATTACAATTAATATATAAATATGTATGTACATATAACAGAAGCACAATATTAAGGGGCAAAAAACCTTTTAAATTAACATTAAATACTTTTTAACCACATTTAATTTGTAGTTACATTTTTATATAATAAAAGTTGAATATGTGATAGATAAGAATTTATCTTAAAACCAGTGTAAAAGGAATGCTGACATCTAACTAGCATATGATTATTCAGGTTAAGTTAAATCTTCATCACAAATTTAACAAAAGCTGTTTTATCCAATGGTACTGCCATCTAGAAGAATAATATTGATTGAAATATATCTCTATAACTATAATTAGTTATTTAATTAAATTTAATTTTGAATTAATGTTTGAAAAAACTGTATTAGCATCAAGTGTCATCTACTGCAAGTTTAAAAAAAGTGTATTTGAAATTTAGTGGATGAATAAAAAGTATTTTATTAATGATTGAAAGTTTGTACAAGATATATAAATATATATAGGGAAAGTGTGAACTAATAGTAGGAATTGAAAAAAGGGAGTAATAAAAGTTATTTAAAAAATGTCAAGTACTTGATTTTTAAATTAATCTTTTACCTCTGAGGAAAAGTTGTACCACTGTTTTTAATCAGTTGCAAGTAGTTTAGTATATTGGGAGAAAAGGAAAGGCACACTCTCTCTCTTTGCCATATGTATACCAGGGATAGTTGATGCACCAGCTTAGAAAGGTATATATATATATACCCATGGTCGTTAACTCAGAAGTGCAACAGCCCATGAGGGCCAAGACTTACTATGCCCAACTCTGTATAAGTGATATTTGGCCCTGAGTTGCATGAGCAGATGTCCAGGTCAGGTGGTCAGTTTGATGTGAATCCCCAGTGTTAAGTTCCCAAGCAAGCTTGGTACTCATTTATCGACCCACTGAAGGGATGAAAGGCTGAGTCAACCTTGCTCAGCCCCTGGGTTGAACCTCAGACCTGTGGTGTGGAAGTGCGATGCACTAACCACTCAGCCACGGAACTTTCAAGGTAGTTAAGGGGTTAAAAATTTATTAGATTTTAAAAAAGCAGCAAAATCTTTTAGCAGAAAAATCTTTTAATAAAGATTTTTCAAAGTTGAATATTGCGTTCTCTTTTTTTCTTTCAATCTTCTATTAATGGCTGTGATATAGGTTTTTTTATGTTTTTTCTAGGAATGTTATGTCTATTTTTTTTGTACTTCTAAGTACTGTTATTCTGAAGGTAAACTAAAACATATTTTTTAGAAGTGTTAAAAATGTATTTATATTTTTAATAATAGATATGTTAACTTTGATAAGTTATTAAATGATGTTCAATAATTCAAAAAAAATTATTTAAATGGATTTAAAATAGCAAATTTAAGTGGGCCTAAAAAGTATTACAGAATTATCAGCTTTTTTTTTATAAAAACAGCTATAAAATAGAGAGTAATATCCACTTTACTTTAGGCATATAGATTTTTAAAACGAAAATTGTTAAAATTTCTTCTTTTGCTTAAATTGTTGAGAAATTTGACTACTTTAATGCAAATTAACTGATTTTCAAATTTTTCACCAAAATTACTTCAATTAAACAATTATCTTAAAATAAAGATTGTAATTACAAATTTATTTGGACATTTAGTTGTTATGAAAGGATCAACATATGTTTTTCAATGTTGCCAATTTTGTATTCCAAAATTATACTGGTATTTCTAATTTCAGGAAGCTGCTGATAAATTAGCTGAAGAAGTTGTCTTATTAGTTAAAAAGTTTACTGAAAATGTATGAAAATTAGCAGATGTGGGGAATAATCAACGATCAGAATGAAGAATTCGTTGTTTCCCTCTCAGTTTTTTCCAAATTATGTTATATGCTTTTCGAACAATATTTAAATAGTTCATGAATTTTTTTTTCTGTATAGGGTGAATTTTATCAAATATCTTTGTTTGTTGGACTGTTTCAGAGTTGATTATCCATTGTTTTTAATCAATATGTATTAGCTTCAGAAATTCTTTATTTTTATACCTGGTGAATAAATTTATATTTTTTCTTTGTTTTGCATTCTTTTCAATAAAATTCTTACATAGAAATGGTACAAAATAATGTCTATAAAAATATTCGCCACCGCAATGCACTTTACTTCTGAAGCAAGATCCAAAAAATAAAATAAAAAAATCTGTATACCATAAAATCTGGAGTATAACGTGCACTTTTAACACAAAAATAAGATCAAAATGTGCGGGTGCTCGTTATACGCCAAGTATATAAATGAGAGCTTTTTTTTAAAAAAAAAATATGAGCATAGAAAAGAATTAGACTTTTGTAGTATATATCGAAATGCTGTTTATTTAAAAGAAATGACATTCCTCTTATGATTTTAAACATTTGTAGTTCTAGAAGTATACAATTTTTTTCAAAAGCTTGAAGTAATACCTCGAATAAATTACTTCAGAACATAAGAGTATTGCTCACGTACATTTAAAGTTTCTTCTGAAAAAAAGGGGGTGCACGTTATACTGCAAATATACCTAATTCTCTACTTTATTCTATACTTTAATACCTAATTCTATACTTTAATTCTCGTCTTGCCTCGATGGAGGGAAGTAGAAGGGCCCACCACCACGCATTTCTTCAAATCCTTACCTTCTGAAAAGTACGAGATTTTCGGCACCAGAGAGTGCCCGAGTGATTTTTTTTCCTTCTCGTATGAGTCCTTTTTATGCTTTTTAATCAATAAATTATTCAATTTATTTGTATCTCTTCTTTCCAAGCACCAGCCGGTTACCAACCAAGACTGTCACAGTCAGCTTACACCACATTGATCTATTCGATGCTATATTCTTCCATCAGTTGACTCCCAAGTCCTTCAACCACTTTTCTGCTTTTCCCATCCTCCTTGTTCTCGGTCTTCCTCTTTCCCTCCGGAGTTTGGAAAGTTATTTTCTTTGAAAAATAAAATCTTTAAGCTGGCAGACGCTTTGTAAGATTTTATGAAACCTTGTACATCAAAATAACTTAGGCTTGCGATTGTTATTCGTGTTATCTAAGATTTTACTAAACATTTTTTTTAAAATTATTATTTTCTTTCGTCTCCGGTCCCAAATAAAAATAATTTACAGTAGAACGTCATTTATCCGAATCAATTGGGACCGTACACTGTTCGGATACGCGATTGTTCCGAAATCCGAATGCGACCGGACACTACACGAATATTGAAAATCATCCTATGCGGGAAACGTGCTTGAAGAAAAAGCCAAATAGGTGCAAAATGTCGCAATTTTACCTTGATTGTATAAAATAATCACTTATTTTTTGCTGTACCATTGTGCACCTTCGTTTTTTCACTGCAAGGTCTCTGATTCTCTTCAGCAGCAGTAGAGTAGGACAGCACTCTGATTGTTGTTCGTACCACTCCATAGCTGTCTCTAACGCAGAAACGCGTCAGCATTTGATGGACCCTTGCTACTTTCGTTGTTGTCCTCGTCTTTACCCGTTTCATCGTCGACAGAGTCGGATTCTTCTTGCACGAAAGTCACAATCTCCTCATCATTTAGCATTTGAAATCCACGGTCTTCTGCATCCCCCCCGATTCCCCAGGCATATTCCAGCTGAAAACATGTTGCTACCTTGCTATCAAGGTAGACAACTTCAACAGAAGACCCGGCCCCACGCAGTGCTACAACTTTCAACATGTTCAACCATTCATCAAAAAATTGCCACATCAAAACCAGATGCCTGAAATGTGGGCAACAGCACCGAACAGGTGAATGCCCCATAAAAGAGAGAATCGAAAACCCCACCTGCATTAATTGCGTTGAAAAGGGCCACCTGGCCAACTCGAATCGCTGCGCCAAATTCCCAAAGACCCAGCCAAAAAAGGGAGATCCCTCCCAAAACAGAAATAAGAATAATAATACCACCGCGGTAAATATCCCGAACATAATCCCTAGTGCTCAAACTAGAAGTAATTTTTCCTATGCAGACAGCATCAAAGGACCCCAACAGATGGCACCACTCGACACGTCAAAGTCGGTACCAACCAAGCCCGAAACACTTGTACCCCGCGAAGCGGAGAAACAAAGCAAGAATAAAGACAATACTGAAGAAAAGCCCTTCAGCTTCATTGACGCGATTAACGAAATCCGGCAACTCTTCGTTGAATACCCCTTCCTTATGGATCTGGGTAGACAACTGAGGAATGCCGTAGGCCCAGAAAAGGTAGATGTATTCTACCGCCACATCACAACCTTTGTTTAATGGGGTACAACTGCTTCGGACTTAGAATAACCTCCTGGAATGCGAATGGAGTTAGATCGCGCATCGTCGAGTTGCGCGATTTCATAGATAAGCACAGTCCTGATTTAATACTACTTCAAGAAACCACCTAGGATCAGGGGACACCCTACAGATCCCAAACTACACCACCTATCGCGATGATAGGCCCACACTCCCAACACACAAACGCAGAGGCGGCACCGCCATCCTGATCAAGTCTTCTCTCCCACACTTCCGCACAGCCGATGGGGACGGTGGAGGCGACCTCGGTCACCCTCACCCCACCTGGAAGCAACCGTATCACCATCACATCAATTTACCTAATGATACAAAACACCATTGCCAACATTCACACTGATCTGGAAACGATCTTTAGCATAAGCAACGTTTCCATCATTTTCGATGATTTCAATGCCCACAACACCTACTGGGGCTGCAGCTATAACAATGGACGCGGCAAATCAATACAAAATTTCATTAACAGCACCAATACCCAGATAATAGCCCCAACCACACCAACACGCTTTGGCCACAACTCCGCATCTATCATAGACTTTGCTCTGACGAGAAATCTACCTTGGCTTAGCCAGGTGGAATCTATCGCAGAGCTCAGTTCCGATCATATAACCCCATCATAATTAGCTTTGACACCAACACTCGCTTCGGTTTTCCGAAGCGAAATATCACTACAGACTGGAAAAATTTTAGAGAACTCCTTAGCTCCACCCACTATACCTACCGACCAATCACCGCGCACACGGGAGAAGGCGTAGAAACCCAAGTTGCCGACCTCACTACAACCATACTAAATGCTCATACACTCTCTTCTAAACCAGTACCACAACATAAAAACAATTTCATCAGCAACGACATAAAGTCGATGATGAAAGACCGAAACAGAGCCAGGAAAACCTGGCAATTCACAAGAAATCCTAACGATAAGAGAGTGCTCAACAACATACAGAACAAAATTAAAAGAAAAGTTAAAACATTCCAGAACAAGTCATGGGAAGACTCTCTGAATTCCTTTGATCCCGACGACGGCTCCATCTGGAGCTGGTCTAGGGAGCTGGGGAAAAAGAGATCGCCCGTGGCTACTCTACACGATCACGCCAGAATCGCACACACAGACTCTGACAAAGCTGAAGTTCTTGCATGCTCCCTGGAATCTCAATTCCAGGAAAATAATATAACTAACACATCCTCAGACTACCTAATTAACAGGGTGGTTGAGAATTATTTTCTAAACGAAAATAATTTCGACGCCCCCCCCCTACCCCCTCCCATGCCCTCGGAGATCATTGATTACATCAAGAAAGTAAAAATTAAAAAAGCTCCGGGCAGGGAAGGGATCACAAATAAAATGTTACAAAATTTCACCATACTAATAATCTTCCAAATTACTAACATAATAGATAATATTTTCAGAACGGGGCACTTTCCAGATCTCTGGAAAACTGCCTCCGTCATCCCGATACTAAAACCCGGTAAGCCGGCCACCAGTGCTGCCAGCTACCGGCCAATCTCCTTACTACCAATACTAAGCAAACTCGCAGAGAAGTTAATTCTCTCGAGGCTAAACGATCATTTAACCACTAACAATATTCTAATTCCTGAACAGCACGGCTTTAGACCTCAGCTATCCACGTCGCACCAGTTGCTACGGGTAGTTGAGTTTATAAAGACCGGCTTCAAGGACAAAAAAATACACGGGAGGGGTCTTTCTGGACATCCAGAAGGCCTTCGACCGTGTATGGCATGTCAGACTACTCTTTAAACTAATCAAAATTAACACTCCCCCACAAATTACTAAAATCATAAAATCCTACCTCACTAACCGGAACTTCGCCGTCAGAGTCAAAGACACACACTCCACCACTAAAATGATTAAAGCCGGGGCACCGCAGGGTTCCCTGCTCGCCCCCTGCTTTTTAATATATACGTTAACGACATTCCAATCTCCAGACACACCACCACATGCCTCTATGCAGATGACACTGCGATTCTGGCACAGAGCGAAAACATAAATCAAATCACCCACTCTCTACACCGTCATTTGGCGGAGTTGGAAGACTGGTATGACAAATGGAAAATCTCACTGAATCCAACCAAGACCGAAGCAGTCTTCTTCTCCGCCAACAGAAAATTCAAGAAGCCACCGATTATACACATACAGAACCACCCGGTCCCCTGGTCCGGGTCAACTAAGTATCTAGGCGTCAAACTGGATGCCCACTTAAAATTTAACTTACATATCAAATACGTTAAAAATAACTTCCGAACGATAGCGAGTAAATTCACCCCTTATTTTCCCCGGAAGTCGCCTTTGACATTAAGAAATAGAGTGCTTATCTATACCTCTATAATCAGACCAGTCGCCACATACGCTTGCCCAATCTGGAGTCATGCCACTCCATCAACTATCAAGACCTTAGAACAATCACAGAACATAATCATAAGAAAAATAACAAATGCCCGGTGGTTTATGAGGAACAGAAGTCTTAGACACGCTGTACGCCTCAAAACCCTCCGGGAAACCTTCCAAAAAATATCAAAAAGATTCTTCAATACTATAGATAAAGCAGAAAACAGCTCCGTAAGAAAAATTGAAAAATATATCCCTGATCACAACTTTAATAGACCCCGAAATATCCTATTAAACATGTAAAAACTAAATAACTTAAAACGAATATCTCCTAACTTCTACCCCCCCCCCCTACAGACGGCTGACTCCTGATTGGACAACCAACTCATTCGCGAATAAATCAATGACCGGCCGCCTCGGCGGCCACTCTCACCCGGGAAGGCAAAAGAGAAGAACCGAAAGGTTCCCTCCGCTGCCGACCCGATAAATCAATCAATGTCACTGCGGCGAGACAATCGCTTCGGCGGGGCGCTCGCACTGTGAACAAGAACTAAAAAATAGCATAAACAACAGATCACACGCAAACAAAGTCGCTTCCTTAAAAAATAAAGAACAAAAATAAACAAATCCTTCCATATCTTAACAAAAATGGGCAAACTAACAACAAAGTCAACTCAATAATTCCTGATAAGAGATTATGATCTCGACAGAGATCGAGTGCTCTGTGAAATGTTCAATACCTGTCTACGAAATTTTTTTTCCTTTGCATTTTCTTGTGGTCCATATCATTGGGAAGCTTGCCACCGAATTTCAGATCTATAACCAATTAGGTTTTAAGATATTTGAAGTTTTCTGAGCTTAGGTTTTGGTTTCGGTTTCGTTAAATGGAATTTTTCCACTCTTAACTTGAATTAATTAAAAATATTTTTTAGCTCAATCAACTCTTTCAGTGTGAAATGATAATTTTTAATTTTCATTTATAAAATCATTCCTGCTTGATTATGTTTCGATTTTTTTGAGTTCTCATAGTTGCATTCAGATTGATTTCAAGGCCAATTTTTGCTTTAAAAATTGGTTTATATAACTTAAACTCTAATTTTTTCACGTTGAGAAAATGCCATGGAAAAAACGTTCACAGATTGCTATGGAAAATTTTTTTTCGAAGAGATGGAATACTACTGAAAATGATGTATCTAAAAATCAGCCTTCAGCTGATACAAGTATTCTATTCAAGTACCGAATACAAGCATTCTTAATTCAAGTATTGCAGATAAAACTGAACATTTTCATGGTGTGCTAAACTACATAATAGTAAACATATTGTAGTACTACAGCAGAACGTCGTTTATCCGAACGTTTATTATCCGGACCAAATTCCGGATACGTTTTCGAATAGTGCAATGGGCTCAACAGTTGTTTCGCGCGAGGCCAAAAGTGACGGGAAGCAATAACAACGAAAGTAGCAAGGGTCCATCAAATGCTGAAGCGTTTTTTGCGTTAAAGACAGCTATGGAGCGGTACGAATGAAAATCAGAGTGCTGTCCTACTCAACTACTGCTGCTCAAGAGAATCAGAGAGTTTGCCGCGAAAAAACGAAGTTGTACAATTGTTCAGCGAAAAATAAGTGATTATTTTCCTCAATAAAGGTAAAATTGTGACATCTTGCTTTTTCTTCAAGCACGTTTCCACATGTGATGATTTTCAATACTCGTATAGTGTCCGGCTTCATATGCTGCACGGATCGCATTCGGTTTCGATTATCCGAACAATCGCGTATCCGAACAGTGGCCGAACAGTGGAATCAGAGGCCTTGCAGCGAAAAAAAAACGAAGGTGTATGATGGTACATCGAAAAATAAGTGATTATTTTCCACAATCAAGGTAAAATTGCGACATTTTGCACCTATTTTGCTTTTTCAACAAGCACTTTCCCGCATGTGATAATTTTCAATATTCATATAATGCCCGGTTTCATATACTGCATGGGTCGCATTCGGTTATCCGAACGGTGTCCGGTACCAATTGATTCGGATAAGCGACTTTCTACTGTATATTACAGATATTTTAAATTCGCAAAACAAAAAAAACTCAAACTTGTGCTAAAATTGTCCCTATTTAAAACTGAAAAAAAAAATTATGCGCAAACCTGGCGATTTTTAGCTTAAATATCATAATTATTTTGTACATAAAGGCTTTGTATTTCAAAACTTTCTGAAAATACTAGGTTAACATTAAGCCAAAAAAACATGCCATCGTAACAAATGCTATTAATATTATACAAAAATATATTTTGAGTTTAAAAAAAAATATTTTTGGTCATATTTAATGAAAGTAGTGTTTTAAAGTAAAACATAGATTGTAAAATAACATGTTAAAAAATTAGAGCTTTTCGGTCATTATAAGTTTTTGTTTTATGCCTTTACAAATATTAAATGTGTTTTTCTCAGACTTTTAATTTTGAGGATGTAATTGTTTTTTAATACCTAAGGCTTTTTTTTCTGTTAAGATAGAGCAGTGTTTCTCAAATTTTTGATATTCGCGTCCCAATATTCAATCATAATTTTCATCGCGCCCCCCTCCATAGAATAACAATGTATCGAATTCAATAATATTATTCTTTGACGCTAAAGCTGCAATATGACTTTAACCTTTCAAGTGACACCGCCATATATAAACGTCTCACTCAGCCAAAGCATTAATTTTCTGGACGTATAGATACGTCTTTCCGAAGTACGTTCTTTTCTCTGTGCAATGCTATCCATAAAATTATTCCAAAGGCTTTGGAATGCAATAAAAGATTTTGACAATGTTTGCGAAGGATTTACTTACATTTCGACAGAGCATTTGCCCCCCCCGCTCGAAGAAAACATCAAATTAGCGCAGGGGTGGCCAACCTTTTTGGGAAGCGTGCCACAATCTGATAAAAAAATATTACGCGTGCCACTTTCAACTTTTCTACCAAACTGAAAAATATACAAAAGTGAAAAATGTTACTTATAGGCTTATTATGGGTTATTTACACCAAAAACATATTTTTAAATGCAAGTTCTATATAGTGAAAATGTAAAAAAAAAAATGGTATAACAAATAAAAACAAAAGTAGGAACTTATATTTTATTGTTGATGAATTTTTACAGGATCAATCTGTTAGCTTAGGTACAAAATAAAAATAAGCAACTTGAAACATTTAATTTTAAAGGCTTATGAAGCAGTCAGTATTTTCTTAATGTGGCTTTTGAATTTGTAGTTTTTTTTACTAAATCCATCTATATTTGGATTAATTCGTGAAGATGCTATCAGAATTAGGTGTTTTAGGTGCATATCAGTTAATTTTGAGTGATATTTTGATATAAGTACGTTCATAACAGAAAACATTTCTTTACAAACGTATGTTGATCCAAACCCTACAACAATATCTGACAACTAAATCATGTAAATTTGGAAAATTGCTTGGTGGCACAAATTTCCAAAATTCGATGCAATTCACATCATTTGCGGTTAAAATAGTTTCCTTATATTTGCTTTTCAGACTAATATGGCGCTGTAGGTCAATAATTTCAATTTGTACCTGATGTGGGTAACAGTTAATGTCGTGAAGAGAAATCGAAAAAGATTAGTGAAAAGTTCAGTATTTTTTTATCATCTTTAAAATACTCAAACCTGTGGCACTGAAAGAATCCTGCAAAATGGATAGTAAAATTTTAAATCTATCATTGTTCGGAACATACTAACTTTGGCAGATAATTCCTGCATGTGTGAATGTGAAATTAGTTAATTATTTCTCACCAAAATCCAGGTAAAAAAAATCAAAAGTTTGTTCACAAAAGAAGATATATGACCAACTAGGGTTGGAAATTTACAATTTTTTCCCTGTAATCTTAAATTAAAATTTTTTAAATGTTCTATTTTATCGATAAGAAAAGCTAAATCCCACAGCCAATTTTCACTCCTGAGGAGCGAGCATTCACTGGACAGTTCCTCGTTTTCTTCCAGATATTCTAAAACACATTCCCTTAAAATCCGAAATCTCACCTTTGGAAAGCCAGCGCACACTACAATGAAGTAGTAACTCGCCATTTTCTTCCGTTTCTTCGGGGAAAAGCGTACGAAATCTTCGTCGATTCAAAGCACAAGCTCGTATTTTGTTGATACAGTGCACCACGGGGTCAACAACGGAAGAAAAGTCTAAGTTCTTGGCAAAAAGAGCTTCTTGATGAATAATACAATGCTACTTGAAAACTTTTCTTCCCAAATAATTTTCAAGCAATGCAACAAAACCTTTTATTCTGCCAACCATGCAAGGCGCTCCATCTGTGCAAATACTGTCTAATTTTGTCCATTCTACTTTGTTAACTTCAATTACATTTTTAAGTTTCTTAAAAATGTCTTCACTTGTAGTTAAAACTAGTTGGCGCACATCAGGAAGTTCTTCCACAGTATCAAAATTATTGTTCGTGCAATGCACAAAGATGCTTAACTGCGCATTGTCTGTGATATCACAGCTTTCATCCAAAGTTAATGAAAAATATTTGTAATTTCGAAGTTCAGAGACAATTTGCGTTCCAACATCCTGGCCCATGTCAATACCGTGCTACAATATCCTCTTCATAATTTCTTTTCAATGTCGAAGGTTTACTCATAAACATATTGAAAATAACAAAAATTTTAAACTACGCTCAACGCTAAAATCTAAAAACAGTTTTAAAAAAGGAAAAAAGCTTAACGGCTTGCTAAACAGAGTTTAAAATTAACTAAGTCTGACAGCTAGAAACAGTTTGCCGATGTTGCGCTACAAATTTTCTAGGCTCCGAATCCAGCATTCTGATTAGTCATGGATGTAAGTTCACACTCCCTCTGCTTTATAAAGCGACTACTTTGTGCAGATAGAATTACATGTACCGTATCAACAACTGCTCTCCTAATATATTAAATAATTACTTCTTGACATTACAGAAATCGTAAATAGCCAACACCTTCGGGAAAACCTTTTTATCTGACATCACGCTGACAGTCAATAGCTATAAACACTAAACTTCAGCACTGCAAGGGGAAGCTGAAATTCGAATGGAAATCCGAGATGTTAAAAATTAACCGCTTCTAAAAGAGGGTGAATTTTTGGACAGATTCGACCGTCTGAGCAAGGGAGAATTTATTTGTTTTTAGTCTTACATTACTCAACACTTTTCTCGGAACGTTACAATGCTGCGGAATTGTAAGTTTTGGAGCATTATCTCATTTTTGGCGCTATACTGAAAAAAAAGAAAAAATCTTGCTTAGCGCCTTTAAAATCTGACGCTGAAAATTTCGGTTTTTTACATATTCTCTTCATGAAAATTTTCTATTGTAATTCAATTAATTCAGTAATATTTTCATAAAATTTTTGTAATTTTTCAATAAGTTTTCGCGTGCCACAGTTACGACTCCCACGTGCCACAATGTGGCACACGTGCCGTGGGTTGGCAACCCCTGAATTAGCGTGTCTACGGGGAAAATGGTGGCATTGGGGAGCGAATCACGTAACTTTTAATCGGCAGTTGAGAGATTAATTGTAAACCGTTCGAATTATCAAGATAAGTGTTAATATAAACCCATTGAGTCGCTGATAATTATCAAACTTGTTGTTAACTTAGTATTGTTAAACTAATTATAAATTACTTTGTACAGTACTGATACATTTAAAAATGTATTATATCAGTGCAAATGTGTAGTTTATTATTTATTCTGTCAGAATGTATTCTGTTTGCTTACTTTCAGTAAATTAATAATTTTTAAAGTAATCTTTTGTTTTCGATTTTTCAATAGGCTCGCGTCACCCTCGTAGCGTTATCACGCCCCACAGTTTGAGAAACTCTGGGGTAGAGTCTCGGGAATTTTTTATTTATATTTCCAAACACATGTTCTATAAAAGTTAGTATGGATTTATGGCTGAGATCTTTAATTATTTTTTTTAAAAAAATGCTAAAGGTAGTATTTTAAAAGTTTTTGTGTGTTTTTTCCCCCAAGTTTAGCTGGAAAAATAAATATTAAAAATCAACAAGGAAACAGATTTTCAAATCCATTGAAACTTTTGTTTGAAATAATCTAAGAAATAAAAATCACTAAAATGACTAAAAAAATTAAAAAAATGTATTAGTTTATAAAAGTTTGAAAAAACTTCAAAAATTCTTCATTTTTCAAAATTATAAAATAATGCCTGGTTGAACTGATTTTGTACTTTCAGAATCAACTTAGTTGTATAATCTGAATATGAAACATAAATTATATTTACTCTTACTGTCTCTAATAAATCTTTGAAATAGGGTACTGTGTAGCCTTTACTCGAAACCGAGAGGTCTGAAATTTTTGTTGTTGTTGTTGTTGAAGGATATTGCATAAAAAAACCGTTTATTCAAGAAACTTAAGTTTATTAGAGTACATTTTATTTACATAGATATGTATAGATACATGTATTTAATAAAAATCAATGAAACAAAAACATTTACAAGAACTTAATGAAACTTAACCAAATTTTTCATGTTTTCTGAAACCCGACTATTTATTGAGTTTTTGAAAAATAATCTGATATTTTCTTTGCATTTTTTTTTCTATTATCAATTTGTCGCCAAATTGTTCAATGTCGTCCATTTTGTTATTCATTTTGTGACGGATCTATACGGGTTTTCACTAACCCCTCTTCTTTTTCTCTTTAAATCAAATTATTTATTTCAACCAACCTTCATCAAGAGCCAAGCGTGATTTATGTAAATAAGGAATATTATATAAATTCGGTTTTCGCGAGTTGAAGGAAGCTAAGTAGGAGGAAGTAAGAAGTCAAGTTAATTAAAGTAAAGTGAAGAGAGTGGGAGGTCGACACGTAGTTGACAAGTTAAAGCGAGGTTGATACGTTTTGATGTGCGCCAAGAGAAGTGGATTAGAAGATTGAAAAGCAGTAGAATTAACTATTACAGAGTGTTGAGTCATTGACAATTCATCAGCTAATTTGAGTGCCTGAAATTCTCCATGAAGGATCTGCAGCATTAAGAAACAAGGTACCGTAATTTTGATTAAGTAAAATCTGATTATTAGTGTGCGACGTAGTTGTAAATGTGCGCGTTTAAGCTTTCTTAGATTCAGTTGAAATTCTGTAATAGTTTCCCCGCTTGTATATATCTCACCTCTGCACTCTACTCTCGTTTTTATACCTTAATTAGAATTGTGTTGTGTCTGATATTAAATATTGATAAGAATCAATACATCTGTTTGAATTGGAATAATGTCTTTAGATCATTTAGTTTCTCCAACACATCTAGCCGGGTTTTCAGATAGACAGGAAGGTATTAATGTAAGGGGTGGCTACAGGTCACCACAATTTCACCAAAGGAATGTGCGTCTAGAAAACCGCACATACTTTTTTTACATGATGTTCCTCATTTTGGATGTTTTTGTGTGGTGTTTGTAGGAATGGAGGGTAAAAATAACTGAGATAAACAAAATTGGCTCGCGTCACAAGCTATTTCGAGGATATTTTAAAGCCAAGTTAGCCTCCTTTCTACGAAACATGGGAAACCACCTCTCTTTCTTTTCACATCCCTCTTAAATCTCCCCAGCGTGGCTGGTTTTTCCGTATTTTGTTTATTTCCAGAAGAAAAAAAATCTTTTCGTGTTAAGCGATTTTTGCTTTGTGTTAAGAAAAAAAAATGCAGGAAAATATATAGAAGTTTGTCGAGACCGTCCTGTTATATCGTGTTAACCGATATTTCGTCGTAAGCGCTTTCGCGTTAAGCGAATTTTACTGTATTAATATTCTGGGCAAGACTTTTGGTTCACCCTGTATTTTCTAAAAGTAAAAATGCGCTTTTTTGTCTCGTTCTATCTGTTTTCAAACTCTGACTGAACTCTTTGAATACACACGCAAAAATAATATCAAATAGATGCTGCGGAGATTAAAAACTCGGTTTTTTGATCCAGGGTTGGGTTCATTTGAATTGTCAGTGGCAGGTGGTGATCTTATTTGAAGTGATCCAAATATCAGTCGTTTGGTCCCTATGTTTGGAAGACACCGACGCTTCTGCTGTTTCAAAGATAAGTAAGGCTGACGTGTTTGAATGGGATGTAGATAAATAAAATTCGGAGTAATTTCAGATGGTGCTTGGCTGATCTTTTCCCACCAATTTATTCACGCAAAGGAAAAGACACGTTGAGTTTAGTTTGTTCCAGAATGGCGATTCGAAACGGTAAGAGCTTTTTTTTATTCTTTTATCGGTCATTCATTTTTTGTTAATGCTGTAACTAAAATGATATAACTGTATATATATTTTTGTTAATTAAATCAAAACTCATATATCTCACTTAGTGGAAAATAAAATAAAACTTTTATAACTAATGAATTGAAAGAATAAATCACGCAGTATATGTAAAACTACTTTCTTTAAGTTTTTTTTTTTTAAAAAATGGGGATTTTTCTATAGAAAAACATCTTTGGAAATTGTTTTTTTCCAAACTATAATTCCAATAAAAATATTGAGGTATATAAAAATTTGTTTATGTAAAAGAAATTTCTTCTGCAAGAAATTACATGAAAAATTTCGAATGGCGCTTATATTTTTATAGGTTTGTTAGATGTTATATCTATGATTAGTCATTATTAAGTTTGAATGGGCCTTTAAAAAAACTTTAAATCAATATTTCTGTTTTTTATTGTTTGATTAACATCTTTATATTTCTGTGATCGCAAATTATTTCTGTATGATAAAAATAGATTTTTTCTTCTTCTGTAAATGCATTTTATTTTATATGTTAGAAGTAAATATTTTTGTGTAATAACCTTTGAGAATCTTAATTTTCTTCAGCCTTCTTTTGTGTCTTTCAACTGTGTTTTATTTGAGAAAAGAATATGGGAAAAAAAAACTCTTTAAAATTCATTTGATATGTTTAGAATTTTATTTTAAATTATTTTCCAACATTTTGATAATTAACTAATTTTTAAATCGTAAATTTTAAAATCATAATTCATTGAAGAAAGTGAAATCTGTGTTCAGAAATCCTGAAATAAAATTGGTTATATTTCAAGAAATTGTGAGTTATACTTTTTCACATTTTATTGTCCCTTTGGATAGCATACCAAACAGTTCATGCCCAATAATTACTGTCTGAGCATTTACATCAATATTTAAAAGCTCTCCCTAGAAAAGTATTCGTACATTTCGTAAATTCAAAATAAAATTTAACATGCAAATATTTTTGTCGCCATAATATGCGTTTTATTTTTTATAATTTAAAAATATTAAAATTAAAAATGCTTTAAAATTTTTCATACTAATTTAATCCAAAATTATAAATTTTTTTTTTTTTTTGCTCCACTTTGAGCCTTATTGATAAACAATTAAATGCTGCAAAAACCTATGAACCCATGTAGTTTTAAATTTGTAAATTAATTCGATAGTAATTTTTTTTATTTCAATTTTAATGATCAATGTCTTCAATAGATGGCGCCCTGTTTAATATGGATGAAGATTGTTATATGTTGCTCAAAAAGTATTAAATATGTATATTGTAAAACACGATTGAAGACAAGAACAAAAATGTAATAAAATGTTGCGTAATTAGTTTATTTTACATCTATATTTACTTATTCATTTTCCCTTTATTATATTCCCTCCCCTTTATTATTTTTATCCACTATATTAGACCTAGAGGAACATGTGTTTTTACGTGATTTAAACGAGTTTTTTTCAGACTATTTTCAATCAAAGTAATCTTTTGTGAGACCAAAAGTTAAGAGTAAT
Source organism: Trichonephila clavata (assembly GCA_019973975.1). Taxonomy (NCBI): domain Eukaryota; kingdom Metazoa; phylum Arthropoda; class Arachnida; order Araneae; family Nephilidae; genus Trichonephila; species Trichonephila clavata. Next base: position 113,899 of record BMAO01002692.1, read on the forward strand.
GTCTTTCTTAAAAGGCTATTTTTTGATGGTCCTCTCATTATCTGTGTCAATTTGATGGTTGACTTTAATTGCAGTAGAATTTGCAATATATTTATGTTATATCTTGAGAGAAAATGATTTTGCGGAGGACCAGTCAATCTCTTCGAAAATTTTACTTTTTTGTACAAAGAAAGGTTATTTAATACTTGACGAATCTAAATTTAAGTTTCTTTAGTTTTATGTGTGCATACCTCCCAAGATTTAGTTTTTAATTGAAACGTAGACAGATCAGTTGAAAGAGAGAGAAATGTGAAGAGTACTGATTATTCAAAAATATAATTGTAATAAGCAATAAGGCATCATATTTTGGCAAAGTTTAGATAGAAAAAAAAGTATAATTTAATTTTGTTTGAAAGAAAAACTTAAATTGGTTTTATTAATTGTATTAAAACATTGCAAAATTAATGTCGAAATATGAGCTTTATATTTTGGTGAAATAAATGATCACAGTAGAGTTTTGATAATATTGGTGTTTCTAAATACAGCTGGCTGGGTGGCGTGGTTGGTTTGCAACTGGACTTCTGCCCCTAAGGTTGCGGATTCGACCCCGGCCCAAGTCGGTGGATTTTCATGATGCAGAAAATCGACAGCGGCTATGTTGTATGATTATACGGAATGTAAAAGATCCCTAGAGTATCTGTTTGGCTTGGGTGCTCTGGGCAAAATTTCATTGTAGTACAATTTCACATTATTAGGTGTCTCCCTCTAGGGAGGACTCTGGGTGTCAAAATTACCTGCGACGATTGGTATCCGCCTAGATGATGCCGCACTAAAAAGAGATACCAGCTTCTGGAGAATTTACAAGGTCTGCAATGGTAAAACACTAATCTGCAACCCATTAGAAATAAAAAAAATGTTTCACTATACCTTTCAAAAATTTTAGATACTACATTCGGCATAGGTTGTTATTTATTTTGAAAATTACAATTTAACTTCTCGTCCATTTGTTTTGAAGGTTTGTGTATTTTACATCTAGATAATCGGTATTGATTTAAATAGGTTTAATACCGCCGCAGAAACAAAACACAGCTAAACAAAAAAACTTTTTCTTTCAAAGCTGAAGAATTACAAGGATTCCCCTCCCCCCTTAATATTTAATTTTCAAGATTATTTTACAGCTGTGGTTTTATATATTAAATATATAGAACGGTCTAAGGTATAATAAAAATATTTCCCATTGAATCTCTTAAAGCTTGAAATATACCGATTTAAATAAAAGCTCAACTGAGAATTCAAGCAAAAGAAGTTTATTGAATACAAATTTTGGCCACCCACAAATAAGTTTATTTTAGTTTTTATTTTATTTATTGTAGTCATTTTATTTTTTGTGGATTGGAAAAAGAATTTTGGAATGCACGAAGAACTTCATATATTTTATTTTTCTACTACTTAGCTATAGCTATGTAGCCTATAACGATTGACCACTTTAGTTCTTCCCAATATGCGAATCAGAAATTGAAGAGCCCTTATTTATCATGAATATACATCCATTCATTGAAAACTTTAACTTTTGTTGCAACATTTTAGTTCGACACCAAGGACAGGCTGGGATTTTTCAGCAAGTTTTCTGGATTTGCGTTCTTGTACACATTGCATCTGCTGCGCCGAAGATTCGCTACGCCAGCGAAAAGGAATGCGACAGGTACTCACTGGACGCCGTTTACTATGAGAGGTTCAAACCCATCACGGAAAATATTTTTAAAGGTAAGTACTAGAGTTTCTGATTTCCCGGGTTTTTCCATTCTCGGGAATGTCCGGGAATGTAATTGTTGTTCCCGAAATTCCCGGAAATACACCAAAATTTAAAAAAAATTTAAAAACAAGTTATTTTTAAATAAAATCAATAATCATTATACAAAATAAGGATGCATATATATTACAAAATTAATCCTTATTTATATAATGAGTTAAAAGAACAAAAAATATATAGTAAATTGATTATTCATTTTTGAAATAGGATTTCAGAAAGCATAAGAAATTTATACTTTTATCACTCAGGCATGGAAAAAATGTTACAGTTAAAGATTTTGTAAATTAAAAATCTCGGGGGAAAAATTCATATTTGAAAAATAATTACTAAAGTTAATGATCCTTTACTGATTCACATGTGTTTGAAAACTAACCAGTCAAAGCTGAATCAATTATTTCTCTAATGTTGCTACTAAAAGATAAATATTAATTTATACTTGAAAACTCATTTGCTGCTGAAGTGCCGATTATGTACGTTAAAAATATTAATTATTGTATTTAAGATATTTTATTTGTATAACCGACTTCATGTTTATGAAATTGCTGTATTGTTACACATAAATATAAATAAATATTAATTTAAGAATCTCACACGAAAGTGAAGTTTAAAAAAATAATAAATAAGAAAAATTGCACAATTTCTTATAAAAATATTCTCCCCCAAACAGTTTGTGGGTTCATTCCCTTCTTCAAATTGCTAATTCAATTAAATAACTCATAATAAAAACAAGTATCCGAAATATTTAAAAAAAAAAGATTAAATAAATAATAGTTTTAAGTATTAGTACTTACGTTATCCACATAAATCCAGATCTTGGAACTTCGATCACAAAGTGCTGGTTAGCAACGAAATGCGATTGCTTTAAACACTCAATATTTCTTGTTAACCAAGTTGGATACACCCACTGCTGACTGGGGAAAAATTCTCACCCCCCCCAAAGTTCTCATATTACAACTCTTATCCAACAGTTGTGGTAACGAACATTCCTTCGTCCGGAAGTTCGGGGTGAACGATCTCAAATTGCCACAGTAAGTTCAGTTAACGATGTCCGAGATTGAAAGGTAAGGTCAAGTCAAAAATAGCTACCACATAGATAATTCAAGCCCCGTTTGATTCCCGGGAAATCCCGGGAATGAAGTCCAATTCCCGGGAATAGAAAAAGTACAAAAATCTTATGATTTCCCGGGAAAGAAACCCTAGTAAGTACTCATGTGAAGAGCAAATAAATGGAAATGATTTCAAAACTCCTGTATTGAAGGACAGTAATAGGTTGTTAAGTGGGAATATTTCAGCGAATCGATTGGGAAAAAGAGTGAATAAGAAATGTATCTTTTATGCGACCCAGAGGCATAAAAAAGGTGGAGGGATTCCATCCCCCCCAAGACCAACAGATTTGGGCTTTGTGGCAATTGATTTATTGATTTGTACTATTTGCTATATATTGACAAAAACATAACACATTTCAAATAACTCTCTATAGTAAGTTCCAACAAAAATACGCTCATAATATTCTAAGATTTTATTCAAAACTGAGATTAAAAAACAACAACTTAAGGTCACTTAGCTTTTGTTAAGGATTCCAATGTTTAAAACTTATTCTCCCCATGAGCAAATGGCTGGGAAGAAACTGTAAAAAACAATTCTGTGAGTAAAGTAGGTGTACATAGGAACAACATAAAATGCTGTCTTCAAACTTTTGGAAGTACGAGAGTGGATAATCAGAAGTTTGCAAGTAAATTTTTTTCAAATTAAAATTCCACAATCTCAAATTAAGAAAAATTGAACAAACATATCATACAGTCAGTATTCTCAATCCGCTACTTATTCCGGTCACCACACACATATTTGAGTGTTTAATTTATATACTAAAAATATTTCGAAGTCTTGCTCATTATATTGCCAACAGAATAATTTTTTTATCATAGTTTTTTGTTATTGATTACTGCAACTGTCTAGAGAAAAATTTATATAATGCATTCATCTTATTTCGGTCATTTCATCTATATATGTGTGTGTGTGTGTTTACAACAATAAATTAATCTTCTTAAACAGAAAACAATTTGGCCGAAAATTGAATCGAACAATCGAAAACTTGGCCAAACGATATTCTAAATGTAGTGGCAGTGGTAGCAAGAGTTAACGTTATTTATATTGATTTGAAATAAAGAACAAAGCTAAGGTATCCAGAAGAATATTTTGTGTCTAATATTTCTGATTAAAAAAGAGTTCTTGTGTTGCATTGTACAGAGTTTGTTGTCTGTAATTAAAAATAACCCATACAATAACAGCAATTATTCGAATTCGGCAACGCAAAATGGAATATTTCAACTCAACACTGGCAAAGAGTTGAAAATTGATTCGTAGGATGTGTATTACGAACAAGCACGCAAATGGAAGTAATGAAAACATGAATAATTAAAAGAAAAAATTCCTGAAATTCAGTGTTCTGATCGAGCTATACATAATGACATGTTTGATGTAAACACAGTATGACACAAATTCTGTTTTAGCTGTTTGAAAGAAGTTTTCTGTAGATTGATTTTATGTTTAGTTCAAAATGCTTTTGTTGTTTCAGTGCTTGGTCACGAGTCGTAATATTATGAGAGCAATCCTAATTTTTTAAAAAAAAATATGCATTCCAAATAATTTTTCTAAGTTTACGAATATTTTTACAGGGTAATAGCTCTTATTCCAAAACATAAGTATATTTGAAAACTATTTTTCTTAAAAGGAAAATTTTCTTGGCTTAGATGGCGTAAGTTGTATGAATCACTAGTCAAGGTAATAAATTGTTCTTACTCTGAATTTGTACGCTATTTTTTAAGTAAAACAAATAAAAAAAACAATACCTTCTGAATTCTGAGCAGTTGTGGTTATTAAAAATTGAAAAATTATTGGTATGCAAGTCAAGAACAAAAAAAAAAAGTTCCGATATCAAATGTGTTTAAATATGTTCTTCTAAGCATGGTACTTCAGGAAGTTGTAAAGTATAAAAACTATATTTCATAATTACATCATTCAATACTGTTACATTTAAGGAAATGCATGAAATATTTAGTTTTTAGAACGTTTCTTCTTCTTTTTTTCTTGTTGAATACATTATTGTTTTAGGTTCAAATTATATGTACCAATTTCAGAAAAAAGTGTTTATTTTATTTCTTCACAGCCAATTAAAAATGTATGTTTTTTCTTCTCTTCTATTACACAGATAGTCAAGAATTCGTTAACAGAATATCGGATTTGATGGCCGAAAGCTTAACGTCCATTATGGCCAGTCTACCTGACAGAGATTCATCGGACGAGTAAGGCTTGCTTGTATTTCTAAAAGAAATTCTGACTTAAAATTTTCTTATCTCATTGTATTCTCATAATCATATTTCAATCTCTAGATATTTTCTGATTATTATTTGAATAAATGGTATAATACCATTGGTAATAATTTGAATAAATGGTATTGGAACATTTTCAGCTCATGGAACTCCTAGAATATGAAGGTGCTTTTATGGAGCCCCTAGAACTAGAAATTGCTTTCATGGAGCCCCTAGGACTAGATAATGCTTTCGTAGAACCCCATTCCATACACATACTTCGAAGAATATATCTTAAAGTAATACTTAAAGTAGATCAATATATATTATAGGTCCTTTATGTAAAGGCAATTAAAAAGAAGCATTGCGTTTATTATTTAAAAAATTCTAATCTAATTTTTTAAATATAATTTACTTATTAATAATATTAATTTATGATTCAAGAGTCACCTACCCGTGCATTATATTTAGTAACTAAGATATGTTCTTGCTCCCCCCCCCCACGAACTGTCGAAGTCTAGGTCTATTGGGATTAAATACAATCGCATTACATATTCCGAGTTTAATTTGTTTTTATATTTTGTTTTTGTAGTCACTTACGTTGAGAAATGTATTGCACTCAGACACATAACATTAAATAATGGCAATTATAGCTGTGTGAGAAATCCCGTGTATTTTGCATGAGAGAGAGAGAGATTTAGAAACTGTTCTTGCTTAAATTTAGATTTTAACATCAACTCTGTTGATATGTTGTTCCCCTTCCTTCGTTATAGGTGTTGTTTTCTACAAATGTAAAAAAATGCATTTTCCGTTGGAAAACTATTTAATTTTGCAAGACATTGTGCTAGCTAACGAGTATAAAATTATCTCGTGGAACCCGAGATAGTAAATAATAGAATCCATAGGTCGAGGATTCTAATCTACGACATTGGTGACCTTGGATGAGAAGAAAAACTCAGACCTTCTGAAGTGTTGTGGAGCTATCTACTCGCAAGAAGAGCAAGCAACGTTGTCAGACCCACTCTACGCAGCAAACAAAGTCGTCAGACCCACTTGACGCAGCAAAAAATCGTCACACTCACTTGAGGCAGCAAAAAGTCGTCACACTAACAACTCATACGCTTGCCATAACAATAAATATCTCGTTCATTCCCCTATCCACCGATTTATTGGTGGGGGAGTACTGCGGCGGTATCTAAAATAAGCTAGTAACAGCCTCCGGACAGAAGTGATCACTTTTGTCTAGTGGTATGCTACGTGCTTACGAATCCATAAGTTACAGGTTCGAATCTCCGACAACGAATTTTTGCCGCTAATAAAGTTTTAAATGGATTGAGGCAGACTTTATCTGGAAAGACAAAGCTATTTCTCTAAAAGACCCTAATCTGTTTTGAACTGATTTATTCTTCAGAGACTTGGACTATACTATGAAAGAGGAAAGGACTTCGGCTACTTTTGAACGTAAGGTCCTCAGAAATGTTTTGGAGAAACTCAATAAAATGATATATATCTGGCATAGAAGACGCAACACCGAATTATATCGAATGTTCAACGAGCCAGTTGTTATTCATAACATTAACCCGGGTGAAAACGCGCTAGCGATACTAACGTTAGTGGTCGCGCGGGGTGTCTGAGTCACTCCAATCCTTTTTTTATAATTATTTTTATTGTACACCATAATAATCGTAGTTCCAGTGAATAATTCAATAAAGAGAAAGTATAAATACCTAACCATTAAGGACTTTTCAACTTTTCTTTTATAATTTTAGAAAAAACTTAATCAAACTGAATTAAAATGTTTCAGATGTGCGTGACTTGTTAAAAAAAGGGACACAAATCACAGACACTTTTTGCTAACATTACATGAATAATATTTGCAGGCAAAACTGTCCTATTTTGTTCAAGTTATTGTTGTTTTATTCTCCTTTCATGATCGACAAATAGCATGTTGAATTTTTTCTTGCTTGTGTTTTTTTGACAATGCGCAGTGTGTCGTGTGGCACATTTGTGGCTTCATATCTTTCTTGATCGATTTTCTTAGGTAGCATTGAAAATTTTTCTTGCAGTTCAAAATTTTCATGTTCATCACTTTTCTCGAATTTACTTTCGCTATCATAATTAATATCCATTATTTCATTAGGTTCTTCCCTTGCTTGATCATTTTCAACTTCATCCAATAGAGAACGTACAGATGTCCTTTTCTTTCCTTATATTCTGTTCATTTACATTAATAAATTATAATGAGTCGTACAACACAGCAATCAAAAACACTCAATCGTTTACAGGGGGGAAATATAGCCTATTCACAGAAAATATTTGGAACAAAAGTGATCACACGGGGAACTCAGTCACCCCAAGTACCTTAAGATTAGAAGAAAACGTCCCCCCCCCGAAAGAGGGAGATATGCGACAAATAGTTCCCATGAAGACTGCAAAATAGGAGGATACTGACAAGGTCATTGGAAACAAATAAACAGTCTTCCCAGAATTAAAGATTTCGTAAGCCTGGGGTGACTCTGTGCCCTGAGCCCCTCTCGGGTTAAAATAAGCCACTTCAAGTGAAATGGGTATGTTATTCGTATGAACAACAGTAAAATTCTAAAAGAAAACTTTTCGGCTACATGTAACACTAGCAGAAGAGGAAGGCCTAGACTTCGATGGATGATACTGTGGAGGAGGATTGTTTGATCATTAAAACTACGAATTTTGGAGGAGTTTATGTGCCAGTAAAAGTGGTTGGAAACGTCTGGTTCCTAAGGCTTTGACCCATTCTGGTCTGTTGCGTCCTGAATAATGATGACACTTCACTGTTCTATAACTAACTAAATCTATGGGAATTGCAAATTGCTTGATTTTCCAAATGTTTTCACTGTTTTTGTGGAAATTTGCATCAACAATCCATTTGTTTCTTTTTAGTTCAGAAAAGAAACTGTTCAATCAATTTAAAGCCTTAAAAACTGCTTTTTCAAGCCGCATGAAGAAGACTCAAAAGAAGATATCGATGTCTTGGGAGGCCCTGGTCGCCAACCATTTTGACTTGATGTACGACAATGGAAAGACAACACTCAAGGAATACTTAAACAAGACTCAGAATATGACAGGTGAGTTTTTCTAACAATAATGCATGAAGTTTTGTTTGTTTACTTTTTCGCGTTGTGCTTCTCATAAACTTCAATACAGCCCCGTCCCGAAAACTCGGCCTAATGTGGACCAAAGGGTGGCCGAGTGTGCGAAAATGCCGGGTTATCGAGAATAAGTAGGAGTGTTTTCTCAGAAAATATTGTACCTCATTTTGTGACGGATCTATACGCGTCCTTTCCTTAACCTCTGGGGAATTCTTTTTGGGGAAACGTTTTTTTCAAACAACTTTCTCCGAAGCCAGAAAGCGTGATTATGCAAATTAAGTTTATTATATATGTTCTGTATTCGCGAGTTTGGGAGTTAGTGAAGTGAGAATAGATTGGATGTGAAGTGAATAGATGAGAAGCGAAGTAAATCGGCAGTGTACGAAGCGAGAAGTTGGAATATTAAGGAAGTGATTAGTTCAATTATTGGAGAAGTGTTTAAATCCACGCAAAAAGATTAGAAGATTGTAAGAGTTCAGGTACTGTGATCTTTAATCAGGTTAGAGAGTTAAATTATTAGTGCGGTCCCTAAAATAATAAGTTTTGTATAAAGTTATCTCAAAGATAGTTTTTTTAGCACGATTGTATATATTATCCCCACGCATCTAGTCTCGCCCCCGTGCTCTGCCTGATCAAGTTATCTTATTTAGAGTGTTATTGGTGTCTGAGTTGAATATAGTAATAAATAATTGAAGTTAATCATGTCGTCTGATCATTTAGTTCCTTCCACACATCTAGACGGGTCACAGGGAAGAAGGGATGAAAATTCTTTATAATTTGTATGTATTGTTTGCTTGAGAATATAGGACAAAAAATAAACTGTCCAAATACCCTCAAACAAAGAAAAAGTACGTACAGCAAGAGCGCTGTTTCGGTTTAACGCTCGTTTATTTGAATTGAGGGATTCCCTGAAATTGCACGCAGAGTTAGGCTTCCCGATATCCGAAGCAGTTTATCTGTGTTTCTTCTTTCCTGCTCGGTTATACGAACGTATTTTTATCATTTCAAACATTTGTTGACGTTATTGTAAATATAAATTTATATAATCAAAGGGTTCGTTCTAGTATCCAGTTTTTCTAAACTCTTAAGTTTATCTTTACTTCGGTAATTCATTTTGTATGTGAATATAATTTTTTAATATTATATTTATTCTAATCTTATCTAGTAAGTCTAATTAATCCTTCAAGTGACACGCGCTGATTCATTTTAAAAGAACTTTTTAATAACACGAGGCAAAAGCAGCATACACAATAAGGAACAGACAGAGCTCTAAAAATTTCTAAGAAGCAAAATATCTGCGCATGCACACGCAGTAATTACATTAGATTTCTTCTTGATAAAACGGCATAAAATTGGAAATACGGAAGAGACTGAATGATCTGAAATGTAAACATACTGACTTATAATTTTATTTATTTTTATATGTATATTCGTTTATTATGTTTCTATATTTGTAAGAAATTAATTTTTGTTTTATTGTTATAAAAACATAATAAATTTAGAGGTAAAATACCTGACCAATTTTTTACCCATCTTTCCCTAACACCGTTGTTTACATAACGAGATAACCTCGTTTAACGTTGCTTCATATTACGCTCTGTTGTGTTGTTGTTGCTTATGCCACCTGTCTGACGTAGTCAGATCGAGGTCCACGAAATTCATCATGGCAACGAGTTAGATCTACGCCTGTCGTTAGCCTAAGCTTTGATCCCCATTAAGGTGACAGTACGATTTTTGCTCGATAGATGGCGACACCATTCGGACCCACTGAATTAACGAGCACGTACTCCGTGTGTACTCGGAGGGTATTTGGTGGCATCGGGCATCGAACCCAAGCCTTTCGGTCTGGAGTTCGATGCTCTAACCACTAGGCTACCCACGGCCCATGTTACGCTCTACTTTGATTGAACGTATACCCCGCGTTAAGCGGGGTCTTACTATACTTTATGAAGGCATGGAGCATTTACACGAAAATGAAAATTAATGAATACATAGTATATAGTAATTTTCCTGATCAGACATCTCAGAAAATACTTTATGAAGGCATAAAGATGTTTGTAATGTGAATTAAGTAGCCAAACTTTGCAAAAACTGGCTTTTATTTTTTAAAGAAATGCGTAATGTCTTGCTGTCTTCCGTACTGTACTCTGCACGTGGGATTTGTTTAATCTACAAGAATGTGGCCGACTTATGGAGTGCCAAGTTTTCGGGACTCTACTGTATTAGTAATGAAAGGGATTCTGTAGTTTACATAACGTTAAAAAGTTCTAGCTTTTCTAAGTGCGTTTGCAGTGAAAATATATGTATGATTTAAGTCTTTCTGCTAATATATACAATAAGCCCTACGAAAAACTGAAAAAATAACGTTTTTAGTCATTGTAACTAAAAATATAAGAAACAAAAATTCCTACTTATGCATCTAGAAAAGGAAAATAGAGCAGCAATTTGTCCCGTATATAGTTAAATTACCATTAATGGTACTGTAAACTCCTATCCAAATGTAAGTATTAAAAATTTAGTAAAAGAGCTTGAAAATTTTCAGTTGATACATTTTTATTTTCAATTTTTTATTATCAGAAAAGATAAAGCATCCATTGAATGATTCTTAAATAATGTTGAAAAGAAAAAAAGAACCCCCTTCTAACTCTTATGATAAACAAAACTCATTCGAAATTAATGAAAGAAAGTTTTAAGCATTTGAAACGTTCTTTTGAATCTATTCAAATAGAAATATAAGGCGTTAATAAAATTTCGTCTGAAGCATTAAAACAATTACTTTGATTATATAGGACCATCAGAAAGAAACAAATTGCAAAAAATCAGAGGTATGCTTAAGCTAAATTCTTTGTTTTTATTAGGTTTTTCAGCCCCGGGATCCCGGTGGTTTTTCCAAATCTCGGGATCCCGGGATTAAAATAACTAATCCCAGGATTTAATTTTTGTCTAAATTATAGTTTGAAATTTTTTTCAAAGTATTGTGAATCTGGCATTACATTTAATGTATCTTATTTACTTTTTTTGTACTGTATACGTTTAATGTCAGTTTTCTTACGTGTTGAACCTTGAAGGGTTCAGGCGGGTGTGTATGTTAAATCGTGAAATTTGATATGTTTTCCCTTATTTTCTTCTGTAACTTTCCTCCCATCGCGAGTGGGGTCAGAAAACGGGCATTTCTCACACTCTCAGGATGTTCGGTGTCAGCTAACTTGGACAGAGGCAATTAAAATTTTGGAAGATATTCAGTAGGGTTTTCAGTCCCGGAATTCCGAAACCCCGGGATCCCGAATTTTTTTCCAATCCAGAAATTGCGGGATTAAAATAACTAATTCCGGGATTTAATTTTTGTCTAAATTATATTAAAAAAAATTTTCTCTAAAAAATTTTCTAATAATTTAATCCGTCAAAAACTTATATCTTGTTTATGAAACATGTACGTAGAATTTTTTGTGTGCAATTATAAGTGCTATAGGTAATATATATATATATATATATATATAATATATATATATATATATATATGCATAGCTCTCTCATTTCTCGTATGGGAGAACGTCGCACAGACCTAAGTGGCTCACTGCAATGCTTACACAATAATATAAGCAACGTCTCAAGAATAGATTTTGTCACAGTTCCTTCTTCAATTAAATACCATTAATTAATAGCGGACCTGCTTGGAAGACTTAAGACACTTCAACTCCCATATCATTACTAACAGCTCATACAACTGGATCTTCAATTTCAAATGAGATAACACTTGAAATTGATTCACATTCTGATTCAATAACTGGATCAATTTATATACCAAACTATTGCGTGTAGCAGAAAAACTAAACAAAGTTATGAAAGAGGTATATGCACCAATGCAGTCTATTAGATTTGAGACACTGTCATCAAAAATTCAAAAAGAAATGTCTCTTTTTTAAAAAAAGAGGGAGACGTGGTGACTACCTGAAAAGAGCATACTCCTATTTAATGACAATAATACCTACTAGTAAAGAATACGAACGTGCCTTTTCTTCGGCAGAACAATTTGTGACAAAAATAAGAAGCAGTTTCAACGATGAAACGCTGGAGTTGTGTTTTTATAAGCTTATTTACAGTACCACAAGAAATGAAGAAATGCTTTTTTTAAAAAATTTCATTATGTGCTATTTTTTTATTTTTTTTTATGATGAATTAATTACTTAATTTGTTTCATTAAAATAATATTAAATCAATTTTTAATTAGGTTTTCAATTTTGTTATGCAATTTTAACTATGCTAATATGTAAGTATTTTAAATAAATAGTCCAATCCTAATCCGGGACCAATCCCAGGATTTGGATAATGTAATCCTGAAATTCCGGGATTGAAAATATGACACGGGATTGCAAACCCTAGTTTTTATGTGTATATTTTTAACTATAAAACGTTATATTGAGAGATTGAGTAATACCTATTAGCATAAAAACTAGTCTTTGTATTTATGTTTATATTTTTAATTATAGCTTTAGCTCATTTCTGCTCATACCTCTTTATAGACTCTTACAGCGAATCTCGTAAGACGTTGGATTCCAGCATGGAAAGCTTCGTGGGTTTCGTGAAAGGCACGGTTCGAGATGGCCTTCAGGGCATTTCATTGGCGGCGAATGACGTTCTCAAAAGAGAAGAAGCTTCTAAGAATACAACAGAAGAAGATAAATCTAAAGAGGAAGAAAATGTAAGGACTTTAGATATAACTTTCAAACACTCTTATTTAAATTATGTTATCAAAGTGTCTGTTTACAAAATCTTCAAAAGTTTAGATGTACCAGATTGCTGTAACATAACTGCTACATTATTCTACTTCTCAGCACTTTGAATACAAAGTAATTAATTTGGAAAGTAATTTTAAGCTGATTTTTTTGTTACTTTGAATTCAGAGCTTCCTTTGATACCTATCTTGTCCAATCAGATACGCACGAGACTTACAAAAGACTGTCCTAATAATTAAGAAGTACTTGTATATAATTTTGTGTTATGATTCTAAAATTTAAATACTTTATTTATTGATGAGATATTATGTGGCTAACTAATACATGCATGTTTCTTTAAACAGTTTGTTGATTAATGAAACAGCAAGGGTTAAATGTTGATCCATAAATCATTTTAACATACAGTGGACCCCAAAAGTGTTCGCACACTTGCAATTTCCTATAAAATTAATGTTTTTGACTAATAAAAATTAATATATTGGAATTGTAATTTTTTTTATGATATCTGCAACTTGTTCTTAATAGAATAACATAATTATTTTTTTAAAAATGATGTAACAATTATTTTTAAAAATTAATAATCAAAAAGCTATTGAAAAATTACGCCACAAAAGTCTTCGTACACCTAACAAAAATCTCAACTTAGCTTTAAATATTGTATTTCTTTCTTACTTCAGTACTTAGTAGGATATCTTTTAGTGTTCACAATAACTTTTAAATGTTTTGGTGTAGATTTAATCAGTTTTTTTGTAATTTCTGCATCGGTTTTACTCCATGCTTCTGTTATTATTGTTTTTACTTCCCATTATGTCATGTTTTCTTTTTTTAAAATCAAATTCTCGCCAAATATATTCTACTGGGCTAAATAAACTGATTGAGGAGGTTTTTTCAGAATTTTGGACAGTTATAGAGACACCAGTGGCGTACATTGAGAGCAGAGCGCTTGGCGTCATTATCCTGTTAAAAACATGAAGTAGTCTCTCATATCCAAATTTTCGCGGATAATTTAAAATTTCCCTTTAAAATATTTAAATAGAGCTAATGATTCACAATACCATAAAAAAATAACAAATTATTTAATTTTGAGGCCGATTTACACCTCCACGCAAGAACACTTCCATTTCCATGGTTCATTGGTCCAATTTGATTCTTGGGATTAAGTCTCAGAAAATTCAAAATTGACAGCAATTTGATTGGGATGACGGAAAATTAAACATTTTTGGTTCTGATGGGCATATAATAGTTTGTAAATTAAAAAATGAGGAATTTAATCCCATGAATTTATGTGGAACAAGAACTCCTCGACTTCCATGCTGAAGCATGGAGGTGGAGATGTTCTTGCGTGGGGGTGTAAACCGGCCTCAAAATTAAATAATTTGTTATTTTTTGATGGTATTGTGAATCATCAGCTCCATTTAAATATTTTAAAGTGAAATTTTAAATTATCCGCGAAAATTTGGATATAGGAGACTACTTCATGTTTTAACAGGATAATGATGCCAAGTGCTCTGCTCTCAATGTACGCCACTGGTGTCTCTATAACTGTCCAAAATTCTGAAAAAACCTCCTCAATCAGTTTATTTAGCCCAGTAGAACATATTTGGTGAGAATTTGATTTTAAAAAAAGATAACATGACATAATGGAAAGTAAAAACAATAACAGAAGCATGGAGTAAAACCGATGCAGAAATTACAAAAAAACTGATTAAATCTACACCAAAACATTTAAAAATTGTGAACACTAAAAGATATCCTACTAAGTACTAAAGTAAGAAAGAAATACAATATTTAAAGCTAAGTTGAGATTTTTGTTAGGTGTACGAAGACTTTTGTGGCGTAATTTTTCAATAGCTTTTTGATTATTAATTTTTAAAAATAATTGTTACATCATTTTTAAAAAAATAATTATGTTATTCTATTAAGAATAAGTTGCAGATATCATAAAAAAATTCCAATTCCAATATATTAATATTTATTAGTCGAAAGCATTAAATTTTATAGGAAATTGCAAGTGTACGAACACTTTTGGGGTCCACTGTATATAACGAGAAAGATAGTTTTTTACTTTATTCTATAGAATTTTCTACCGCGATGTAGCACTCGCCCATATTAAAGCTGTTTTTGAAATAGTAATAATTTCAAACTGCAATAGTGTTGTATATTGAGTTACGGAATTAAAAAAAAAAAACATTTGTAAAATAGCCGAATGAATATTTTGTTTCAAATTATGATCAAGCAACAAGGAAACAGAAAAACTTTACGAGGAGATTATTTTGATTTTAGATATCTTAAAATTTCAATTTTATTCTATTAAAATGAACAATATATTAGTGAAAACTTAAAAAAAATTTCCTTATCAAATTGAGAAAGCTGATTTTTCAAGGTATTAATAAAATACAGACACAAACAGAATAAAAGTATATAAAATATTCTGAATAATTGAGCAAAATTTATAAACAGTAAGTTTATAGAGAACCATATTGTGATGCCAGATTTATTTCTATGATCTGTATAAGCGATGCTAAAGTTAATAATTATTTATCATTTAAAAAATGCAAGCAATAAAATAAGACAAGTAAAAGTGAGATTTATCGAATTTAAAATATTTATCTGCTGATAATCATAAAGCCTTTTTTTATGTAAAAACAAAATATAAACTACAAACGGCGATAATTTATAGTTTTCCTAAAAATACAAAAAGAAAAGGTACCAAAAATAATCGTCTGCATGGAATATAATAAAAACAAATAAATTTTGCTTAGAACTCGAGAAGAAGTTGTAAGTTTTTCAACTGAAGTTAATTGACACAATGACAGAATTACAAATGAAAATATTCAGAAACCGAAGTGATTTCAATAAATAACTAATGGAATTATTTTATTTTTTAAACAGGACACAAAAAGTAGAGAAGATAAACTACTGGAGAAGAAAGTTGAGATAGCAGAAATGATTGTACAAGGCTTCCTAGGAAAAGTTACTATTGAAGTCATTAAGAAAAAGATGGATTTGTTTAAGAAAGTGACCATAGATCCCGAAGATAGAGAATCAGTTCTAGATGACTTATTATTTGACATATTAATGGCAAGTGGAAAAAAAATACTGATATAATGAAAGTCTATATGTATTAGGAATTTTATTTGCTTTGTGTATTTTTTAAATTTCCTTTTGGTATATGATAATTTTTTTGCATGGGTCCTATTTATTGTATTCGATACAAAATTTCTTAGCTTCTAATGTAAATTCGGTATAATTTAAAAGCATTATTTAAAAAAATTTAAAACATTTGAGGCTATATATATGTTATTGACAAAATTATTTTAAAAAGATCCATGTAAAGTGTTTAGTAAGGCTGCCAATCCAAATCCAAATATTAAAATAAGTTTGTATGATTTTAACTCGTATATCCACTTATACTATGGACTAAATTCATGACGGTCACATGTTAATATAAACACGTGTTCTACATCGAATTCAAAACGGACAATAAACTAGCTCGTACATTTTATTCTATTTGTAAAACTTAGGTAAAATTTCAAATTGCATAATTGGGTTAAGATTATCAAGAGTTATAAATAGAAATTTCTGCAAAAAGATTTTAAAATTAAAGAAAAAAAGAGTCTTGTTTTATACATGTACTTTTAAATAAAGTGACAAATATTAATTTAAAAAAAAAGTCTCTGTAAAAAGCGTAATTTGGCAACAACAAAGTGCATGAACTGATTTGTCGAAAATAGATAATTGCATTTATCGTGACTATGACGTCACATGTGTTTTTGAACTTGATTGGCTAAAAACACGTGGTTTAAAATTATCATGTGATTATGACGTCACATGAATTTAGTCCATTGGTTGTCCTTGAAATTTCAGAATATTTTAGAAATGCGCCATTTTTCCACTTAAATATTTTAATTTAAATATCTTCAGGTATTTAATGTATAACTCAGCAAATGATTTATAAAGTATAGTTTATTTAAGAAAAAATTTATTGATTAAACTGAAATGAAAAGTAGAATAAAATATATTGTCCTTGATAAGACAATGTAGTTCTAAAGTACATGGTGATTATAATTAAAGTTCCACTTTCAAAATGCTACATAAAAAGAGCCCCTGGTCAGAATAACCTTAAATTTGAACTGAATATACTTAGAGAAGGGTAAATGGTATGGCGTAAGAAAAAAGTTCCAAAGTGTATCAATAGCTGGCCGCTGTAAGAGTCAAAATGAAAGCGAATTCGACTATGAGTGATATTTTGAATCGAATGACGACTTTTCAACTGTGCACTGTTCAATTTTCAGGATTTTTTTTCGGTTTTTTTGACAGAGAAGTTATTTCCATGTTATTCAACGTAAAATTAAGTATGAACTGTTAATAAGAAGTCGATCAACTGTGCCACATTGGATCGAAAAAATCGGTTTTTAATTGTCCTTGGGCCAGAAACCGCATGAAAAGCAGTAATTAAAACGCCTACTTATCTTTTTTCTTATGCCATACCCACTTTTTCAAACATACTCAGTTCAAATTTGAAATAATTCTGAGCAGTGGTTATTTTTTTAAACAGAATTTTGAAAGTTGAAATTTAATTTTGATCACTCCGTTTTGTATATCCTATTCTTTGATATAAAATGTAAACACCCTTAAGGTACTTATTATAATTTATTTGTCATGATGGTATAGAGAACATTTTATTTATCACTAAATAACTTTTAATTGTCGCATAATGTGAAAAAATATGTCATGTTCAACATATTCCTTGATGGCGGTGTATCTGTGGGCATCTGGACTATAAAACAGTCTTCAATCCCATATCTTGAAAGTCTGAGATATTGGAGCGACGTTTGTGAATTTTTACATTCTGCGGAGAGGCGTGATGGCTATTGGTTGGTTTGAGGTGATCCGGGGGCGTGGTTGTGAGAGGCTTGAAATTCTGTTTCTTTCCTTGCAATATTTGGCTTGGTTCAGAGCTGAGACAATACTCTCTGATTGGTTGAGGATGGAAGAGAATAGAGACTCATATTGGCTGCCCACAAGGGGTATAACATATTCCTTATGTAATGTCAATAATCAGATTTATAGATCAATAAAACATTTAATGATACATTATAAGTATCAGAAACTCGAAACCTATCGATCACCATGTCAGGCGATACATGGGAACTAAACATTTTTGTTCGACTTTATTTTCATTACATGTTTTTTCTTCAAACAGATCAAGAACCGCATTCGGGCCATCATCCACGACGACATCCCCAGCGACAAGGGCAACATCGACCTGGCTAGGCGAAGTGTCTACACATATTGGGCGGACATGGCGGAAAAGATGTACAAGGACAAGATGAGTGCCAAACAGTCAAAGGTGCCTGGAGGTGATACCTTCTACAAAAAACTCTGGAGCGATGAAAATCAACTTGGTAAGTGCAATATCTTAGGAACCTTCTAGCTCGTAGCTAATATTGATGATTGGCGGGGCAGAAGCTCAAAAGTTTTGACCGATTTAAGACTTGTGCTACGGGAAATAGCTTGCACACAGTTTGGAAGAGTCTAAAATTCTTCATGAAGCATGATGGAAAATTTTAGAGGGTGTGTTGTTAAGTCACAAATGCCATTTTCGTCTTTTAATCGTGACTCAAAATAAATGAAAACATTTTCTCAACCAAGTTTAATATTTTTTCAATTAACACCCTTTTTTTTCAATTCCTACTATTAGCTCACTCTCTCTATATATTTATATATTTATCTTGTTCATATTTTCAATCATTAATAAAATACGTTCTGTTCATCCAATCAAGTTCAAATAAATTTTTTTAAACTTGTTGACACTTGTTAATACAGTTTTTTCAAATATTAATCCATTAGTTAAATTAAGTTACATTAATTACCGGTTTTTGACCCAACTTAAATTCGTCTCCATTATTGTAACAAAGTAACTGTTAAAACAAAGATAAAAGTTGGCGTCGAAAACCAGTTTTTCAGCCAAACTGGGTGTGCAACTGGGGTTACAACAATGCAGACAAATCATGCTCTTTTTTAAATCCCCTATTTTATTTCATTCTCTCCTTATATATATATATCTTGTTCAAATTTTCAATCGTTTATGAAATACTTTCCATTCATCCATTCAAAGTAGGAATTGACTTAAATTTTTTTATATTATTTTTTTAAGATTAAGTGCTTTCGATGGATTGGTATTTGTATTAAGTCTATTGTTATATATACAAGATTGCGTGGGGGGAAAAGAAGCCTATGACTCTAATTATTTGAATAATAACAGATTTATTAATGGACAAGGATTAAGCTGGAACTCAGACTGATAAAGTCTCTCTCTCTAATCGCAGTCAATTTCCCAAGCAGATTATGATATCTACTGAACTCTTTTCTGAACTAGCTCGACTTTTATATAGCCTCATAGAAATTTCTACAATGGTTGTCCCAAGAGACTATTAGATGATTCCTTGGAGACGTCATATTTTACACTACATTTGTCTCCAGGGGTGATAAAATCACCAATCTGGTAATCCTGGTTACATCTTCTATGGCTACTATAATCTTATTCAAGTTCATGCTGCGAAGCGATCTTTACATGTAAAACTCTTTTCCCCGCAAGGACACTGCTAACGCAAAAAAGCAACAACTTAAGTTATGTGTTTCATTATGCATTCTAGGCTGGCAATGCTTTATAACTTTAATTGCTTGGGGCTGGGGAAATTATTAAGCAGCTGTGATTTTAATTACAATTGGAGTAAATTTTAACAATGTAATTGAAATAGAGAAAATAGAGAGAACTTAATACAGTTTTTAAATGCTTGCAAAAACATATCGCTGGCACAGAATTAAAAAGCAGTTATTCTGGTATTTGTTTACATGAAAATGTCACATATTCTTTCAATTAGTATGAACACAAATAAAAAATTATCCTTTCAGGAGAGTGATATTTTTTATGTTAGGGTTTTTACGGGAGGCAACCAATTGGTTATTTCATATACTGTTAATTTCAAAGAATTTAATCTAATTTTCAAACGGTTTTAATCACTTTTATCAGAAATTTCAGAGAGTTTAGCCCCAACAAGACAAATTTTATGAGACAAAAAAGAATAGTAAAAAGAAAAAGTTTGAATAACTATGAATCTGATTTTTATTTAATGATAATCTGCATCATTATTATGGAAATATCAAAATCGCGATTACCCTAACTGCATATAAGATCGTTGCTAAAGGCTTTAAAAATTTATCATTCAAGAAAATAAACGATTCAACAGTTAATTGTTTGTACACGCTAATTAGATCCGATTAAATATTTCATTTATAGATGTAAGATTTTGATATTTTTGATGAAAACTGAAACTAAACCTTGCCGAAAATAGAAAAAGATGAGTGCTAATTCTTATGTTTTTACAGTTTAACTCCACCCTTCCGGCTACGTCGATCTCATATAACTTAAAACCATTTTTAGCTCTGCTATTTGAACGCACGTGCGTATTTCGTTTTTGAAATCTATATATTCTTGAAACCATTTTCGTATGGAGACTGTTGTTGATTTCAATACAGACATAATTCTAGATGCACCTAAAGATTTTTGAATATATCAGATGGTCTAATCTCTTATTATTTTTAGAACAATTTGGAAATAATTAGATACGTTCTATTATTTATATAGAACAGATATTCCCAAACTTTTTGTCTCATAGTCTCTTTATCATATTTTACATATTTTTGAGTAAACCCCAGCTTATCTAATATTGAATTTTTGCAAATTTATCAACTTAAATGCCTTTTTAACAGCTGTTATAAAGCTATTACTCTAAAAGATTTAAATTTATAACTGTAGTGAAGTATAGTGTTTAAAACTTAAGAAATCTATGTTAATTAAATTAAAATTTAATTTATACATAAAATAAATGATCCACAAATAAATTTTTTAATGAAAGGGATGAATTTGGTGCTTCAATAACAAAGTTTCAACATTTAGCAATCTTGTCAGGTTTAACACTAAATCTCCTGGATTTTAGTGGTATCCAATCTTTTTATTTTTATTTTGGAGGTTGGCCTCCACGCTTCCTCAGATAAATATAAAGTTATACTTTTTATATAAATTTTCTCAAATCTCATTTTAAAATATTGTATTTTAAGTTTACAACGGAATTTCTACTTCACATTTCTGCATTTTAAATTTTATTATTATTCTTAATTCAAAATAATTGATTTATTACAAGATATCCTCACACATTTCATAGTTTATTTGTTAATTGTAGTAAATAACAAACCATCTACTAAATTCTTAATTTAAACTCTAATTTTTTGTTTGTTTGACATAAACCATAAATTTTCTCTTATTAAGTGTAGAGTATTTAAATTATTAACAAAGAATACGAATATTTTTGGACATTAAAATAAAATATTAAAATTTAAATTAGTAAGGTGAAATTCAAAATTTCTATAGTATACAGAGCAATAAAAATTATTTTTTTCAGGTTAAGATTCATTTCTTTTTATATCTATGTAATTAATTTTATTTATATTAATATATTGAGAAAAAATTTTGATGAAAGTTTATTAAAATCAGTAGAATTTTATTATTTAGCTTATGCTTATATTCATTCAATGAATTGCCAACAATCCTGACTCATTTTAAATTAAAACACTAATTATTCTTACTGTTATTATAAGTTCATGTTTATAAGTGATTAAATTATTCAATCATATTTAAAATTATTGTTCTTTCTTCCCTTTTAAATACGATTGCAAACTATTTATTCCAATAATAATCCCTGCAAGCTACTAAGTGTGGCAATTTCTCTCCCTTTTGCTTCATAAATCTATAATTTAATATAGAATTTTTTTGTGAAACACTAAATTGCAAATTAACATTATCCAATCCCTTTCTTTATTCTGAGTTTTTATGTCCCCTACAGAGTATATTCTGTTTAAAATTAGAAACACATTTGAGTTTTTCAAAGCTTTTTTTTAAACTTTTTTCCAATGATTTCCAGGCTTTATTAAAAAGGTTCTATTTTGCAGTTAAACTTAAAAACCGATCTAGAAGAATATTTAATAACTCGGATATTATTCGGATGAAAACATCTGCAAAATTAATGAAAAGCATTCAGCCTCTTTTAATAAAGAATAAATATTTTTTTTGTGTGTGTGACGTTATTGTCTAGCAATTATGTTTTTTCATTTCATGTCTAGTTTCACGAGATATTCCGAAGAGGTATAAAAACAAGTCAATTAGCACCAGATAAAAACGTTTTCGAAGTACTTTCCTAATCTCTGGGGTGTTTTGCACGTCATTTTCAATTAGTTCAATTCCTATTGGAATTGGCTAAAACATAAAATGGTATCGATTTGCTGCTTCTAATTTAAATCGTTTGGTTGTTCCATTATAAAGAGTTTTAGATTGTATAATTAAGTGTAGAGTTCCAATTTTTACTGAGGTTACTATCCTATATGTCTAATTAATTGGTAATTGATAAGGCTATATTATTGCAAATTTTAATGTATGTTAAAGTCTATAAAAAGAATCCTTTATGTTGCTTGGAAGAGTCTATATTATTTTGAAGGTATTTCGAAGGCTTAGAGCTCTCACATTGTTCGTTGACTTAGACGAATCCCAATATATTGTTAATACTTGTTAATGAATCTTTTGTTTTTCTAATTAATTTTTAAATTAAATAATAAAAGAGAACAAAATTTATATATATATAAGTTAGTTTTAATGTTGATACAATAAATAATAGTTCACAAAATCATAATTAGATCAAAATTTTCAGAAATGTAGAACAGAAATTACGATGGCAGTTGCAAAAGATAGAAAAATACTTTTAATTTCTGTATTCTAATGTCCTTCGTACATGTGTAAAAATCTAAATATACTATATTTAAAACTCTAATAAAAATAAAGTATTCTACTTTTCTTTCGTTATGAGTTTACACACACAACGGTCCTTAAAAATATAAAAAGAAGGGCAGATTAATTTTTTCAAGCATGGAAGAGATTTAACAAGAAAATGTAGAAATATTTATTCTTTAAACTCAACACACGCACACGTTTACACACACGCACACACACGTTTACATACACGCACGCACATACGTTTACTCACACACACGCGTTTACGCACACGTTTACACACACGCACACGCTTACACACACGCACGCGTTTACGTACACGTTTACACACACGCACACGTTTACACACACGCACACGTTTACACACACGCACACGTTTACACACACGCACACGTTTACACACGCGCACACGTTTACACACACGCACACGTTTACACACACGTTTACACACACAGGCACACGTTTACACATACGCACACGTTTATACACAAACGCACGTGTTTATAAACACACACGTTTACATACATACACGCACGAATTCACGTTTACATACATACACGCACGAATTCACGTTTACACACACGCACGCACTCACGTTTAAATACACGCACTCGTTTACATACACGCACACGTTTAAACACACGCACTCGTTTACACACACGCACACGTTTGCACACACACACATACATGGGATAAAGGTGACTTTTTCACTCATTCATCACGAGATATTCCGGAACCTATCAAAGATTGGACTTAAAATTTGGCAGCCATGTTTCTTTTGTTGAGTAGAAATCCATTTTAATATGGATTTTGCGGAAATTAGCTACCAAGGGGAGGGTGGTGTAAGAAAAATTCACTTCCATTTTTCCATTAGAAAATCAGATCTTTTTAAATCAGGATTGTAAGATGTTTTTGTGTACTATCAGATGCTTTAAGCTAAGACTTAAATGTCAAATATTTATAAGCAAAATATAATCATACAGCACCGTAGAATACCCAGCGAAGCGGGTGAGTAACGGCTGGTATATAATGACTTAACAAAAAATGATATAATTTTCATAAAACAGGTTTAAAAATTTTACATGGAAATGAGTGATTTTATTTTCATGTGCAAAGGGTGGAGTATAAGTGTTTAATTTATTATAAATGTAATAAAAATATTCTTTTATAATAAAATTAGCTTACACTAGTATCCCCAGAAAAGTCATGTAGACAATTTTAAAGGCACCAAAAGGGAGAAAGTAATATTTAAGTGTGTGAATAATAGAATGTACTTTGTAATTCTGAACAGCAAACATAAATTAATGAAATAGGAATACTTAGCATTAACTACTAAATGGATGTTTGATTGCAAATACTAAACATATTTTTAATGCAGCACAGTCATTTTATTATGTAATGTGTGTTTTTAAATTATGAAATATGTTCAGAAACATTTCCCCTTCCTATTTTCAGCCTTGTGTATGGCGTTCTTTATGACAACCTTGAGGTTTTTTCTCTCACATAGCACATAAAACAAAATCATAGTGCAATAAAACTCAATTCAGCAGCCTCCAAAACCGCACAAATATCGATTGTTTCCTATTTTATGATCCTGCATTATCCTGAACATAAACGACAATAATTTAAAGCCACACATAATACTAAGAAGAAAAACAAAGAGTTTTCGATTCTGACATCGAGGAAGTTAAGAAAATGTTTTCTGATTTTTCATACTAATGGAAACGCAAGGAATTTAATTTTAAACCCTTTATCACGTTTCCGGTTGTATTCTCCAAAAAACTGGGTATTTCGTCCATGTATAGGCCTAGGCCTACCACCATACACCCTCATTACTCATTCAGCCAAAAGCCGGCAGCCGGTCGAGCCGGTTTGTGCTACTATAAGTCATTCGCATTTATTTGTTTAGGGTTTGTACTAGTATTTGGCAAAACGAATGCTATGTACGCTCTATTTTTAAGGGTCATGAGTGGTGCTTACATTTGTGTAGGGGCCCAGGACCTCAAGAAGTCTTAAGACGTTCCTGATGCTTCCACGTCATTGAGGTACACCATGTCCGGTACTATGTAAGGAATTATTATTCCTTCTTCCCTCTAAACCGGCTAGATGTGTGGGAGGAACTAATTGATCAGACGACATGATGCACCAATTGCTTATTTGTCACAATACTCAACACAGACAAAATAATAATCCAATTAAGATAAATTTAATCAACAACAAGAGGACTATAAGTTGAGACAAGATAGCGTGGGGATAATATAACGATCATGGGAAATTATCCTTACGATAACTTATACAAAACTTATTTTAAGAAGCGTATTGATAATTTAACTCTATAACTTCTATTTGAATCAAGATTACAGTACCTGACTTCTGCAATTCTTTAACTTATTCGACGTAGCCTTGAACCCTAATAGTCGACTTCCGCACTTCTTAGAGATTCCAGCACGCGTTGTACACTGTTTACGTATTACTGCCGGATTGCTAGCTTCTAATTAATTCACTTCACATCCGAGCTATCCTCACTTCACAATCTTCAATTCTCACTTCACTAACTTCTTAAAACTCGCAAATACAGAATATATATATTAAACTTAATTTGCATAATCACGTTTTCTTGTCTTCGGTGAAAGTTGGTTGAAAGAATTCTTGCCCTAAAGGAATCCCCAAGGAGTTTGTAAGAGGACGTGAATAGATCCGTCACAACTGTAGCAATGTAATTTTCATTTGTGGATCCAGAGGGACGCCCATTTTGACATTCATTCTCCACATTCTGCCTTCCCTAATTAAGCATACAACACCAATGACCAACCATTTGAAGATGCATGACCCCTTTCCCATACACGGTTTGTAGGCGTTCATGGATGAAGGACACACTCAATGCTGGTTTATCCATTGGGCGCTTGGGGAGGGCCCCTGGGAGCCCTCCCCAAGTTGGACATAAGGGGCCTGGATAAGCTGGACTTAATCAGATTTCTGGCTATAAATTTCGATCTGCCAGTGCCAAGGGGACCCATAGATTTTCTGCACCCAGGGCCCGAAATGAGCCTAAACCGGCAACGGACTCACTAGTCCCACATTCTTATTCATACTTCCTGCCTTGCCGTTAATTCAGAACGCATTTGCACTAGCAACCACGTTGTCAGTACACGTCTGCCTTCCATCGTGGTCTTAACTTGAGAAATCTCGAGTACACCTTGTGATAGTGGTCGGTTCCTGCTTGACTCTGAACCCCCTTGTCTACCTGTAAACCTGGTTGGGTATGTGGGAGAAACTGAATGGTCCACAGACATGATTTCAGTCTAATTAATTTATTGTTACCAAATATCAGTCAGACACAATAACAATCTAAATAAGGTAGAGCGCGGAGGTGAGATTCTATAACACGGGTATACCACTACAGACCTTCAACTGAATCGAAGACAGCTTAAATACGCTCAAATATAACTACGTCGCACACTAATAAGTTAACTTCTAATTAATCAAGCTCGCGATACCTGTACTATTTATTCATCAGAGTCTATACTTGCAGGTGATCTTTATCGGGCTTGATCAATGTCGTTGGATCCACGCTCTGTAATCTTTTTCCTAGACAACTCCAAGACTTCTAATTAATTTCACTCTCTTTCAATCTTCAACTAACAACTAACTCGCAGACTCTATGTTAACTCCTACTTGCCAACTTCAACGTACCAACTCACAAACTCGCGAAAACAGAATTTATATAATATACTTCATTTACATAATCACGCTTCCTTACTCGGTGAAAGTTGGTTGAAATAAATATTTTCCTAAAATAGTCATGAAGGGATTAGTAGAGCCGCGTATAGATCCGTCACAACCTGCCTGCTGTTGCTCTCTCTTCTTCAGCACTCTGCTCATGCATCATTCTTCCTACCCTGACGCTCCTTATGTCGTTCATCGAACTGTTTCTCATAATGATGTTTGTTTCACCTGGTGTTCTGTCTTATCCTTAAAAAAAAATCCGATGAATGATAAATATAACCACTTGTAAAGCCTAAAGAAAACATTTCTCGGATTAAACTTAATCCAAAGATGTCTCTTTTAGTTGAATCAAAATGCTAAGGGATTAATAAAAATATATCAGTTACGATCATGACAATGGTGTGTGAATACTAATTTTTTAAAATTCCATTTTATTTTTTTTAATAACGTTTTAAATTAACAGAGTTACACATTTCATAAAAATAAGCATGCAGTGCTTTGAACGTTGGTTGTTGAGCAAATTATGAAAGGTTTCAAGTCGGATTTAAATAATAATTACTTTAAGCGTAATCATAATTAATTATTTGGTGGACAATAAATATTTCTTTTAGGAAAAAGGACCTAAATAACGACTTTGCATAGCATTTGCGACTTAACTTATCTGTACCGAAATGTAACTCATTTCGACTAGTCGCTAGAGGGCGCTCCTGTTGCCTGGGACAGTCAAATCTAAGTTATCACGACCTGAGAAGCTACATAGATAATTATATTTGCATTTATTGTAAGAAGAACGTATATAATATTTTTTTAAATGTCTATCTGTAAATGTACTGTTTGTTATTAGTTGTGTTACAAATGCTCTTTTATTTCAGCGGACACTTTGCTGAGTTTAATGGAGGTTTATTCATAATGACCCGCCCAATTCGAAACGGATCTTTCATTGGACTCATTCTCTGTTATGTGCCTTCATGTCTCATTCAATCATAATATTTATCAATAAAGAATGTTTGAAAAAAAGGATATGTATTATGTCATTTATTTTAAAAATGAGAATTGTTTTGTTCTTTAAATAAACAAATTTCCTAAGTATTTCAGTTTTACGAAGTTTTAATATTTTATTAAGTATCTAATTATCAAACCTTAGCTTCTTAAAATGGACAATGAAGCACTAAAGTATGTTTTTTGATTTTAAAAGGCAAATAAGTGAACATTGATTAATACATTTAAAAGGAAAACGAGGTATATTTTTATGTATAACTCGATAAGTATGCTGTTTCATTAATAAGTAGTCAAAGTTATTTGAACATAGGAAAAAATCAATAACTTTATCACATCGTTTTTTCCACATTATTTACAGAATCTAATGATATAACATTTCAAAACTGGGTTTCTAGATCTCTGGATCTTTAACCACTCGCCTTCTTCATTTAAGAATTAATAAAAAGATCACTTCCTCAATCTATCTTCCTAACTTTAAGACTGGAAAAAATTGTGCGGCCGAGGTAACCTAGTGGTCAAGGTAATGGACACGTGGCCGGCGCGTCATGAGTTCGATTCTAGTACCACTGAAAACCCGCCGCGTAGGGGAGCGAAGCACGGATGTCTATGATTTATCACGTAAGTTTCCTTAGAGCTCGTTACTATAATTCACATAAACTATAAATTTTATTGTTACTGCCATTTTTCAATGGTGTGGGCTTCAGAAAACTGGTACCTTAACTTTCGGAGGCCAGAGTACAAAATATTCTGTTGATATTTCTTTTTAACAGAATAAAGTTTCTTAACATTCCCAGATATTTTTTCGCTGATTTAATACGAAATTTTTTTCTAAATTTTCAGAAATTTATTGCTTTACTAGTTTAAAATTAACAGCAAAATTTATTAAAAAACTATCTGTATTGAATTAAATTCCAAACTGTTTTTTTATGTTAAGAATAGTTTCTGGAATGAATTCGAATAAGTACATAAAAGATTTTTTTTTTTAAAAATAAAAATCAATAATCAAGATCAAAAATTAATAATCAAAAAACAAAAGTAATTATTAAAAAAATTCATATTAAAAGTTTGCTCCCTACTTTGAATTTACAACTGCTTCGCTCTCCATCGTTCTTTTGTTGAGTTCTTATTCTAGGTATATATATATGAATTTTTCATTAAACTCCATCAAAAATGATTTTTTTTTGCGAAAAAAATGATTTTTAGGTAACACATTAAATATATGCTGAAATTGTGAACAGAAATAAAAATCAAACATTCAAGCACATTAAAAAACTAATTCAAAGCTAGAATTCACATGTAAAAAAAGTTTAAAAAATGCTCTGGCATAAGCAAGGACAGCTTCACAATAACAGCGAGGGAAAAAACCCTATGATTCCATTGTAATTATATCCATAATTTTTTTTCACTTCACTTCGTCCATAAATGTTTTTCACTTAATTTATTTAACAATGCAAAAACTTGGTCATCAAGTAACGCTACTAATTATTGGAAAACAATTTGCTTTTTTTATCGCTTCATTTTTACAGATCATTTTATTATCGTTCGCTTTTCGTTGGCAATTAATTTCAGAATCGTTTGCTTTTAATGCCTGTCGATGGTTATTAAGATCAATGAAGATTTTTGTTTAAAAATTCTACAACTAACAAAGCTTTTTAAATGTCATTAAAATTATTCTTTTTAATTAATTATTTTCGTGTTCTCATTATTATTATTATATAAGATTGTTCTTGGACATAACTACTAAATCGTTTGTTGTTTGCAATATAAATCTTTTGTGCACTGAAAAACTAAATAACGATAAAAAAAAATATCACCAAAACCTTTTTTTTCCACTCATTAAAAAAAACATGGTTCTTAAGTTCTAAAAATGCGAAATTAATGTAACATAATATTATGATCTCACTTGCATTTACTTATCTGATACAGAAATAGCATGTTTTTACCTTCTACATTTAAACACACACAGTGAACCTTAAATCTTATCTTAACATAACGGCGAATATGTTTCTAAAGAGTCCACTCGTCTCCAAGATTACATATCGTCGACAGAGAATTTTATCATAAAAGCAAGCGATAAGCAAACAGGATTAAATGGAAGAAAAATTACCTCTGCAAACAATTTTGTGGAGCTGAGTAGAGCCTTTTTGGATGTGTCAATGTTTTGAGCAAATTCTTTTTTTTTTTTTAAATATTAATGCTTCTTTTTAATAAAAAAAAAGAAAGCCATCTATTTTTAATCGAAGAATGTTTTAGTTGTCTTTACGAAGGATATTTTTTGTAGCAGAGTAAATTCAATTAACTTTTGTAATATCGAATATTTAATTTTTAATGTAAGATACTTGACTTTAGGATTAAAAT
The DNA here is from genome assembly GCA_019973975.1 of Trichonephila clavata. NCBI lineage: Eukaryota > Metazoa > Arthropoda > Arachnida > Araneae > Nephilidae > Trichonephila > Trichonephila clavata. The sequence continues at coordinate 143,781 of BMAO01002692.1, forward strand.
TTTTTTTTAAAGTAAACGTATTAAACTTTTAATGTGGAAAACATCATTCTTTTTACTTTTTGTAAATTTTTAAGTATAATAATCCTATTTTTTTAAAAATCTGATCCACGTTAAATCTGTCGAGGATTAAAGTCCTCCCTTTGGGGTGGTGGGGCAGTTTGGAGAGGGGGGGTTAGTTCAGGTGTCATCCTCCTCACTTGATCGAGGTTTATTAAGAGATCCCTCGCTGATGTCCCTCGTGGTGCTTTACAGTGCGATGTAAATAAAACACTCGCACACTCACTTGCACCCTTTTTTTCAATTGGACTATTTTCTTCAGTTCATTCACGTACTCTTCCAATGACATTGAATAATTCTTCAAGGTTATTCAATGAGAAGCTTTCTTTCTTTCTGTTTACACCTTTTTATTTCTTTTAATTTTACTTTCTTTTTCATAAGTTAGTTCTTTTTCTATGCTGATGAGAGATTCGTCATTAAAGATTCTAAGAGTCCGTTTGAATACATTCCATGACATCGGCAGTATTCAATGAGTTAACCCAAGGGTCGGCAATTTTCCAGCTGTGGCGTTCTAAACCAATCTACCAATAGGATTCAACGTGCCTCACAGTAGGGTATTTTTGAATTAATTTGATTCCTGTGATAATGCATGCGGAGTTAGAGAATAAGGATCAATAATATAACATAAAAATAAACAGCATAAAATGTAACTATTTCTTCAAAAATAAAATAAAATTGTACACATATGTTATGTATTTTTAAACATATTGAGCAAAATAAGAAATATACAACATAAAATATAATTATTAAGGTAATTGCCAAATTTTTCAAAAATAGACAAATTTTTTTTTATGATTTATTTTTAGGTCATTTTATAATTTTTATAAAAATACAAATTTATTATTTTACGTTCACTAGGACAAAAACTATAAATGCTTTAGTAAGAGCAGATACCATTACTTTAAACAAGATATGTCATACTTTAAAACGCGTTTTACTCGAAATGTGCTTTTTTGAAAATGCTCAAACGGGGCCAGGGATTGCTCAAAAAGATTTGAAAATAATTAAATGAAATTTTTTTGTGTATGTTCTGTATAATAGTAGAAATGTTTTAATCTTCAGATGTATCAATCGCCGTTTTATTACAAAATTTACAGCCCTTTATGTGAATATATTTCACTGTTTGTTTAAGCAATTACATATAACAATTAAGATAAAGTGCTCTAGTGTTTGTAAAATTTAAGATACCTCTTATCCTGAAGGTCTCTTCAAAATAGAACAACATAGCAATAGATCAGAATTGAAAAATTGAAAATTTGTGCATAAACTTTTGGTACAGATCGGACCGCGTTTATGTTATTTTTGGTCAATTTTTACCCATTTTTTCCCACACACATTTTAGTCATAATTTCTTTTTATCCTCTTAATTTTAGCGTATTTTTCACGAAATGTACTAAACAAATCTAAAAACAACAAAAAAATCCCTATATCTCCATTTTTTTTTAAAAAAAAAGTTGTCGCAACCAGTCGGATACCTTAACCTCCATTATAGTTAAATAAAAGCTTTAATACGAATCTAGTGCTTACACCGCTCTACTTTCATATAACAAAATCAGGGGTATATTTTCTAACTTTCAATTTAACATGATTTTGAGCATTCAATTGTTAAACAATTTCTTTGTGGACTCAAAAATATTTTTCATAAAAGGAAAGATTTTTTACTTTGATATGTAGAACCAAAAGCAGAAAATAGAGTACGTGCAATTTTCTCTCTTCAAGTAATTAAATCTCTCCACAATGACGTTCAATAGTTTACAAAATAGCTGTAAATTTATCTTAAGGGTTAACTCTAATAGAGAGTTAATAATTTAACTCTCTAACTTCTACTTAAAATAAGATTATAGTACCTGAACTCTTGCAATCCTTTAATCTATTCGACGTAGCCTTAAACACTTCTCCAATAGTTGACTTAAGCACTTTCTCAAGATTCCAACTTCACGCGTCGTGCAATGTTTACGTATACGTATTACTGTCGATTTGTTTGCTTCTCATCTATTCACTTAACATCCAAGCTATCCTCACTTCACTTCCAATGTATCTTCACTTCAATAACTCTCAAAACTCGCGAATCCAGAATATATATATTAAACTTAATTTGCATAATCACGTTTTCCTGTTGGTTGGTTCCGAGTTGGTTGAAAGAATGCTGGCTCTAAGGGAATCTCCAAGGAGTTAGTGAAAGGACGTGTACAGATCCGTCACATGGTTAGTATTACAGTTTTCTTATATCTCGCTTACTTCGTTTATTGTCGGCATAGTGATAGATTTAGAGCATCTCTTAGATTGGATAGATTTAATTTAGGAGGCGATTAATATTGTGAATAAGTTAGATTACTTTGTTGAACTATGACTATTGTTCCTTCCAATCCTTCTACACCTTTAGGCTCGCAGGGGAGAATATTACAAACGTTGGTATATATTTTACATAAAGTAAAAAGCTTATACGTCACTGTTTACATATGTTTTAATTTTGAAAATATAATATAATAATAAAATGCTTTAATAATGTTCTTAATGAACTGAAGTAAAATTCACAGAAAAAGAATAAGCATTTTTTTTTGTCGCTTGACATAATATATTAATTTACATAGAATGATGAATTTTCTCCCAAAATAACTGAAAATAACGTCAAATTAAATTGAAGAAAGAGTGAGACCGCAATATTTGTCAAGAGAATTTTGAACTGATTGTGCTTAATTAGGCTTCATTTTTGGCATGTTTTGGAGAAATACAGCATCTTATATTGCGGAATGTTGCCATTACATCGTTTTTCTCTTTCGTTTCTTTATTCGTATTGAATATAAAATCATTTTATAAAATTAAATCTGCAGAACAGCAGAACATACATTCCTTGTTTATTTATTTATTGTTAAGAATAAATGGATTTTTTTACAAACTAGATAATTAAATTAGTTTTATAGTGAGAACCTGAATCTACAAAAAATTATTCAGAGTTCCCGATTAATACAAGGTATTGCATCCAGTATAAATAAAAAAGATAGATTATCAATATTACAGGAAAGTATTTTTCATATCTTTCATGTGAAGCCGCTTAAGGGGATTCACCCATGTAATGGCCTGTTTTTTAAGCGTTTTTAGAGAATTTTTTTGACGACCAGTAAAAAGATAGAACTTTAAGTTTTTTTTTATCATTTATTTATATGCATTTTGTGAGTATGATATAAATTTTTAGCTAAAAATATTCAATAGAACGTGAGTTATAGCGCTCTGAACACACCCACCTAAAAAAAATGGACGCTCAGTTCCTCCCCGATTCCGGCTGATAGGCTTATCTGAAATAAAACAAATTAACAGTGTTTTAATTTATAAGCTTAAATACACAGAATGGACTATACTCAATTGAAAATATCAAAAATTAGGATTTTGGTAGTCTTTTGAAGAAAAAGTTTCGAATTTCATGGGGTTTTTTGTTATATTCTTGTTATAAAAAATAGAAATATTTTGGATTTTAGAATGATCATAGTCCATTTGGTGCGTATATATGTGCAAATTCTATCCTATAAATTTGAAGTTTTTTGGTCAAATCGTTCTTGAGATACGATGGAGGAAAGCTTGAAAAACACAGTTTTGAGAAAAACGCGTTTAATGTTTCAAAAGTCCAATTAAAGCAATGAAAATCTTAATTTACCCTCAATTGGCGCTGCCTGGTGGCGAAGACTGAAGCAAGTTCGACGAAATATTCAATAACTATAGATATTTTCCTTTAAACCTCTACAAACTTGTCTATACTTGTATGAACGTATTTTGCACAGAAAGGTCAATGGTATCAAGCCGACTGTACACAATAGGCGCTCCAACTCAACGCTCCGAACAGCTGCTCTTCTAACACTTGCTTCATTATAAAGATTTCAAATTTTAAAAAATCTCTTTACTACCGTGTTCTAGACATGGTAAAAAAGCAATTTACGGAAATTTTTTTTTGATTTTTTTGAGCACGTCACATGAGTGAGCCCCCTTAATAAAGAGCCTTTGAAGGAAACATATAGTTATTAATTTTTGCAGTATAAATTAGCCATAGATTTATTTCATTAGTTTTTTTATGATCCATAGTTATTTAATTTTGATGTGACAACAATTAAAAAAATAAACAAATATTTTTCGTAAAAAATTAAACTTACGTTTATATAATCTATGTATATTCATTTTATTTATTTCGGATAAAGGGACTCACTCTTTAAGTTTATCATCACAAGATATCGAGATCTATTAGACAAATAAATTTGAAATTTGGCAGAAATGTTTCTTTTATTGCGTAAAGATCTGTTAAGAATGGCTTTTAGGGAAACTAACTACAAGATTGAAGGTCTGCGAGGGGTGCCATAGATAAAAAAAAAAGATTTCCTATTTTCGAACAATTAGATCTACAGATTCTAAACTTGGCAAGCATGTTTCTTATGTAAAATAGAGATCCACTAAAAACGGATTTTGTGGACTCCCAGAAGTAGAGAGGGGCATAAAAGATAAACATTTTTTTTTTTTTTTTTGCTGAAGAAATTCAAATCCTGTACTTTTTAATTAAAAAAAGGAGGGCTTTAAAAATGTTTTTTAAATGCAATCAGAAACTTAATTCTAGGGCTTGAATATCATTTACTTAAAAAAAACAAACATATAATTATATATTATCAGTAAATACACAACAAAGCGAGTGGGTTACTGCTAGTTGTAATATAAAAGAAGATGAAAATTGTTTATCACAGTTAAATAAAGATTCAAAAGAAAAAAGAATACAAGCAACCACAAACTATTTGACTTATGATGTGATTAAAAAAAAATTCTTATTTCGTTTATAATTTTGTAAAATAAATTTTCCCAAATAATAATTTTTAAATCACTTATTATTCGGATAAGAAGAAAAAAGCGAAAATATTTCCAATAAGAAAAAAAAAAAAATTCCTATTACAATGGAAAAGTAGTTTCCATCTTTTCAATGCATTTTAAATTTTAATTTCATTAATAAATTGAAAAATTTCAACAAATTTAAAGATAAAATTTCGGTATTAATAATCTTTAAATCAGCAAAGAATTCCTAAAAGCGAATTTAAAAGCATTGAGAAAGATCAAAAACTAAAATCAATTAAAATAAAACATCGAATAATTTAAATAAATAGAGAATCAAAAAGCTTGCAATTTTTTTTCTTTTAAATGAACAAATTTAAATGTAAATTTATGCGGTTTCCTTGACAATGTTCGACGACAAACGTTTGTAGGCGGGCTTTAGTGACGTCATTGTGCGTCACAGAAAACTCGCTTTAAAATGGTTGACTAAAAACTAAATTCAGAATAATTGTTCTAAGCAAGGTAATTATCCGAGCTAGATCTACAGGTAAGTTAATAATTTCGATCTTTTTGGGTAAATTTTTATCGAGCTCTGATTTTAGGCATTTTTTTTAATTCCATTTATTTTAAAATCTTAGTCCTTATGGAACAATTACATTTACAAACACAAATCTGTATGAAAATTCAAGTAATCCTTCCTAAAATTATAACGTAAAATTCTTTTTCTTTTGTAAAAGTAATATTAAACTCATTTGTGTTTAAAATATAGATAATTTAAAATAACTATAAAGTTTTTTTTGAAAGAAATTATTTTTGAAAGGAATGTGAAACATTCTTAGAATATTCTTGATATATATGATATTTTTAAGGAAGACGTCATTTTCTTTTAAACATTTAAATTAAAAATAGATGAAAATTTTGTAAAACTGTTCTTTAAATGATAATTATATTTCTACTTTTACAAAAATTCATGTTATTTTTATAATTTTTCTCTCGATCTTCTGTATCTTAAAACGAACAAAAATATTATAAAAGAGCTAAATTCTGCTTTTATGATTGGTAGATTCCTTAAACTGAAGTTTAAGAAATAAAAATAAATGACATTGAACGCACACACACACACATATATAAGTATATAATCTATGTTCTGTAGTAGTGAAGGAGTTGTGGGTTCATTTACGTCGCATTTTAAGCAAGCCGAGAGCTATTAGCGACGAAGCTTGTAATTTTGAACCATAATCAAGTCCTTGACCTTCAAGTCCGTGACCATGACCACTAGGCTACCACGGCCACATTATATGGTATAATTCGCAAACATACAATTTGAATAATTCATACGTCCAAATTTTTGTCTTCCCTAACTGCATTCTATATAATGGATTGATTTTATTAACTTCAGTTCAGAGAGTTACATAAAAACAACCCTTGTGCTGGAACCTCTCTGTCCAAACTACCGCACAGCGTAAGAGGACTTTGAGGCAAACTGTTTAATATGTAGGACTCCCGTTATTCCGCATGCGATTCTTCAAAGGAATTACGATTTAACGATTCGATTTGAATGTTGCCAACCAGTGATAGTATAACTATATTTCCATAACTATATAGTTATACGATATAACTAGTATATAGTAAAACTATTAAAAGAATATCAGGTATGTAAATTAGGGCTAATATAGCGCCTATTCTAAAGAACGTATTGTTATGATCTGTTGCTGTCAATTAATTTGTATTTGATATCTATCATACTCGCACGTACACTAATAACTAAGTATGAAATCAATTAAGTGCACAAGTGAGTGAGGGAATATTAACGTCGCATCACCTACTCGAGGGCTTTTGGCGACGGAGCTCGTTCTTTTGAACTATGGTCAAGTGACGAGGACGACACCTGAGCTAACAACCACCTCTCCTAATTACCACACCACACCAACGGGAGAACGTTTGAGCCTCGACAGATTTAATGTGCATCGGCCCTTCTGCCATGTAAGTCTACAGCGGTACTAGGTTCGAATTTATGACACGCCAGCCACGAGTCCTTGACCTTGACCATTAGGATACCGCAGCCACTAACACAAGCGGCAAATATTGTCGCAGGTACGCATACAACAATAGGAAAGTTCACAACGTCAAAAGAGGGGTGAAGTTGTCAATGGCGCACACAAGTGTAGCGTACACCCACCCTCTTCAGCAGGTTTTTTTTATTTTCGCATAAAAATTATACGCCTTGGTACTTGTCAACGTATTTTATTTTTATAAATATACTCTGCCCCTCCCCTTCAGATAAAAGTACGTTAGTGAAAGTCGTGAAGTTTATATGGAATACTGATTTTCTTTCATAAACAAATTAAAACTATTGGCCGCATATATGAAAAAGAAAAACAACCGCAGAAAAGAAAAGCAAACCCCTTATTTATTCATTACTTAAACGATGAGTAATTTAAGCCAGCAATTTTATTTCTTATTTATATATATATACTTAACTTTTAAAAACTATCGATTTTTGTATACTCTTAAGCACGTTTGGGCTCGTCTACTTAAGCTGGACATTTACTTTCAAGATTTGATCATAAAAACTGCTTTTTTTTGTCATCTAAATAATAATAATAAAAAAATTTATATTTTTCTGGAACAAAACAATTTCAGAGAAAATTCGATAGTATGTTTACTTTTTTGCTATTGTGTCTCTGAAAGGCATAAGTGTTGGTCAGGGGAGTAGCTACCGCCGTATCAATGATATGTACCCCCCCCCCTCAAGCTACAGGGGCTCTAACGTGTGCCCCACTAACAGGGCTTCTATATCTAGAAAAGGGCCCAGAAGGAATTTGGGTACAGAACCCTCTCAGAGCTTGCTACGCCAAATTTAACCCAGCAATTTTTTAAAAAAAATAATTTTTGCTAAAACTGCGAAACAAAATGAATTGTCTTCAAATTAAAAGAAAGTACAGTAGAACGTCGTTTATCCGAACGTTTATTATCCGGAGCGTCAAATATCCGAACCAAAGTCCGGATACATTGTCGAACAGTGCAATGCTCAACAGTTGTTTCCCGTGAGGCCAAAAGTGACGGGAAAACCCAAGGCGAGGGATATTTGGGGAATTTAGTGGTGTGATTTGGTAAACATCTGCGCCGAATATTAGGTTAGTTTGTTTTCGAGTGAGGGGGTGTATTCGGAGCTGTTTTGTTGAGTTTTATTGATGTAGAAACCTGGATGGCATGCGATGCAGAAGACTTTGGATTTCAAATGCTAAATAATGACGAGATAGTGACTTCCGTGCAAGAAGAATCCGACCCTGTCGACGATGAAGCCGAGGACAACAGCAACAACGAAAGTAGCAAGGGTCCATCAAATGTTGACGCGTCTTCTGCGTTAGACACACCTATGGAGTGGTACTAACACCAATCAGAGTGTTGTCCTACTCAACTACTGCTGCTGAAGAGAATCAGAGACCTTGCAGTGGAAAAACGAAGTTGTACAATGGTACAGCGAAAAATAAGTGATTATTTTCCACAATCAAGGTAAAATTGCAACATTTTGCACCTACTTGGTTTTTTCTTCAAGCACGTTTTCCGCATGTGATGATTTTCAATATTTGTATAGTGTCCAGTATCATATACTGCATGGATCGCATTCGGTTATCCGAACGGTGTCCGGTCCCAATTGATTCGGATAAACAACGTTCTATTGTATAGTTATAAAAAATTCTTTAAACTGAGCATAACTGGAGTATATTGTTGGAAAATGAATAGATGTCGCAGAGAGTTTGAACGTTAATTTTTTTCATCTTGAGGTACTAACTCTGAAGTAGCCGCATGACCTAGTGGTTTTGGTTACGAACTTGTGGCCGATGTGTCATGAGTTCCGAGCACTCGAGTCATTGAAGACCCGCCGTATAGAGGGGCTCATGCACGTAAAATCTGTCGAGATTAAAAGTCTTCTTGATGGTGTGGCAGTTTGGAGAGGAGTGTTAGCTCAGGTGTCGTCCTCAACACTTGACCATGGTTCAAAATTACGAGGTCCATCGCCAATAGCTCTCGTCTTGTTTCATTTGAAGGTATGAATAATAACGTCGCCCTATTTAGCTACATCAGTGGTCTCAGGGAGGTCTTAAGACTCTTTGAGGCCCTGGACCCAGAGAAATCTTAAGGTTTTTGAGGCCCTACCTGAGATCCTTAAAAGAAGACAGTATATAGCATGCATTGTCAAATACTCGTTCAAACGGAAATTTGAAACAAACAAATGTGTACGACTCACAATCTCAAAACCTTGACACAAAAAAACCGGCTGGACCACGATGACCGTATTTCGACTAAATGAGTTGAATAATTGTTTATGGTATTAGACCTAGACTTAGACATGGAAAACAGTCATCACATAAGAATGCAGTCTTACCACTTTTGCCAGTTGACAGGCAGTTTGAAATTCCTTGTTTTTCGGAAAATATATACAGGAATAATAATTGACCATTAAAATTATCCGGATCATGATTTTATTAAGACATAGTCGAGAACGCAAAATGAGGCCCCCACAGAAGGTGAGGCCCTGGGCCCATGCCTTAAGGCGTCTCTGAGTGGCTTCAAACTTTTTCAATTCACGGAGCCGAAAGAGCTTGAAGATGCTTTCGGGGTACCCCCTACAACTGGAAAGTGTTTTCGTAGAACTGCATTTCATACATATCAGTATTTTATAGGCACTTTATCTAAAGACAATTAAAAAGTATTGTATTTATTATTAAAAAATTCTAATCTAATTTTTTAAGTATATATAATTTACTTATTAATATTAATTTGTGATACAAGTGTCACCTATCCATGCATTCAGTTTAGTAACTGGGGTATGTGTGCTTGCTTTTTTTCACACAAACTCTCGAAGTCTAGGTCAACTGAGATTAAATGCAGTGCATTACATGTTCTGAGTATAATTTGTTTTTGTAGTCACTCACGTTGAGAAATATATTTCACTTAAACACAATGTTCTGAATGGCATTAAAATGTTTATGGCAGTGTGAAAAATCCCATGTATTTTGCAGCCTAAAATTTAAAAGCTGTTCTTGCTTAAATTTAGATTTTAACATCGAATCTGTAGATAAGATCCCTCTTTCATTATAGATGTTTTTTCCACATATGGGTGCATTTTCCATCAGGAAACTATTCAGTTTTGCAATATATTGTGCTAACTAGCAAGTATAAAATTATCTCGTAGAACTCGAGATAGTAAACAATAGAATATTCACACTAATAGGAAGTATATATAAAGATAAATCGTTTTAATATTCTTTAAATTGATTATACTTGTTGCAAAATAAAGTTATCATTAATCAATAAAATTTTTAGTTTAAATGAATGGGGGGGGGGGGGGACAGAGAGTGAATATTAACGTCGCACTGTTCAGCTACACTAGGGCTTTTGGCGATGGACCGCGTAATTTTGAACCATGGTCAAGTGACGCGGACGATACCTAAGCTGGCACCCCCTCTCCTAACTACCACACCACACCTCAGGAGGACGTTTGAGCTCTCGACAGATTAAACATTGATCACTCCCCTACACGGCGGGTCTTCAGTGGTACTGGGCTCGAACTCATGACACGCCGGCCATGATCCGATGCCTTGACCACTTGGCTGCCGCGGCCCTCTGGGGTGGGGGGAGATGAGCTCTAAATGTTTGTACCTATAGAAACTTCATAGAGAATCTGAACCCATTTTGCATTACATATTTATTTTTTCTCGGGTTTTTTTTATTGTGACTCGTGGAACCCCTGGGTATGCCTTGTGAAACCCAATAGTTCCATGGAACACAGTTTGAATACCATTGAGCTACACGAATGCTTTTGGCAATGGTCGTTTTGTTTCAGAGTGCTACGTTATTAAACCCTCTTTCACACTTTATGTGGTCATGGTCACAAGCTCATAGTAGTCAGTAGTTAAAGGGTTCGAGACGCAGTGCTATTCAAGTACCGCCGTGTAGAGACTGATGCGCATTTACTCTGTCGAAACTCTAAGTCCTCCTTATGTGAAAATGAGGAGATGGTATGCCAACTTAGGTGTCGTTCTCGTCATCCCATCTGTGTACTTCCACACCACGCCAACGGAAAGGCCATTGGCAGACTTAACGTACAAAAGCCCATCTACAAGGTGGGTGTTCAGTGGCACCAGGCTCAATCTTATGATGCACTGGCATAGCTAGTCCTGAGTGGGATCCGTATCAAAATTTCTTGCACGTCCCTTTTTTTCGGGGGGGGGGGCTTAATATATCAACAATTTTTCTTCACATATTTTGGGGGCCCTAATCATTGATACGGCTGATAGGGCGGTAGCTACGCCCCTGCAAGCTGGCCACGAGTCCGCGGCCCTAATCATTAGGCTACCGCGACCAAAAGTTTGGGGGGAAAAATATTTCAATTAATTTCACAAATAAGTCAAAGTTTTTCCTTTTAATTGTGTAATATTCGTAATGTGTTATGTAATTCGTAAGCTATGCAATATTTGAATTCCGTGCGGTTTTAAGATAAAATATTGTCGTGCCCCAGTTCTATTTTGGACTGGGTTCGCATTGCTCGGCGCGCCTGGTGTAGAAGGAAACATATCATCACCAACAAAGCCATAACAATAATTATTTATTGAAGACAAACACAATTAACAAGCACAAGTTCAATCTAAGTGGAAACCTTGGAGTGATTCTCTAATATCTAGATTAATCCTGATACTCAAATCTAATATTCCCGTCTAAGTAATCTCAGCTATCGGAATTGACAAGGAGACGAACTCTTGCTAACCTCAGGTTGGTACTTAATTTGATTCCTTTAATGATTAATCTAATACTTTACTATAATACTGTCAAATACGCGCAAAGCTCGCTGAAGTGATCCGTAGACGATACTTACATTTAGTTTGGCAATTCCTTCTCTCTCACACTAACATTTACGAAATCTAGACTATATAGTCGAATTAATTAGCATATAACTATCTCGTGTTTTTCCCGAAGAGGCTGTGAAATAGAATAAATGCTGGCCCCAAAGTTACCCAAGAGGATTAGTTTGGAAATTCACGCGGATAGGCCCGTCACAATATATTTTAGAATAAACACACACAATGCAAATTATCTGCAATATTTTAGTTCACTGAAATTCGTAAATGAATGAAATATAATTTTTAATGGTTAAATATATTTTGATCTATTTAATCCCTCCCCACACACAATTTTTGGACAAATTTGAGAATAAAATGTCAAGAAATAGAATGAAAACTTTTCCAAAAAATATTTTAAAGAACCAACAAAATTTTCGTTTGCAGTTATAATAAATCTGAAAAACAACTCCAAACGTAATGCATAATAAAAGTTCAATAGAAAAAAAAAGAATAAAATTTTTTAAAAATAAGAAAATTCTTTAATTTTTATTAAATAAATAAATTCTACAGATTCACCATTATTACAAAACGGTAATATTAACAATCAACCAACGGATGACTTTATTACACACAAGAATTAACATGGAACAAATCTAGATTACACTACAAACTAATCATAAACGTCCGAAACATCTAAGTGTCGGAGATCATCTTTTAAATCATTCAGAATATATTTCTTTTGCTTAGATTTCGTGGTTTTGGTTGGTTTTAAAACATCGATCTCGTAGCACCATTTCTTATCATGACTTCGTACCACAAAGTGCTTATTTCTGTCCACGATATGCTCTCCGGGCATTTGATGATTCAACATAGGCATTGAATCAGCATTTAGCCAATGGGCGTACAAGAAACAACAGTTGTTGCTCGCATGATCTTTCATTTCCAGCCACCGTACCTGGAAGAAAGGATTTTTATTGGCGAACTTTTTATTCTTCAGAACATAGCTCATAGATCTGTTGAACCTTTCCAAGGCCTGCTTGATGCTGTGAAGTTTAATGTTCTCACCATCGTAGTAAATATTTACTACTTCTTTGGTCTTCGCATATTTCACGGCCACTATGAAAATCCCTGAGGTATCAGGGGCCAGATCGTTCTCGATCACACTATCCAAACTCTTCCACTCGCCGAAATAATCGTCGCAAATGTCACACGGTTCAGTCCAATTACAACCTTCCACCGTCTCCGCCAACTTTGTGGGCAATGGTTTTGGTTTTCTCCAGGTGGCTTCTTTCTTGGAGTAGCACCACTTCTGGAGGTAATCGGAAAACACCACGTTCTCAGTCTTCTCCAAAATGTCCAAACCTGGCCAGGTTTTGATTAATTTGGGCAAAACACCGTTGTTGTACCAGTGGGCGCACAGAGTAGTGACATCTTTGTCATTGCTGTGTTTGAAGGTCATCCACCTGCAGTTGATGACAGACTTCGTAAACTTGGATTTCTTGTCAGCAACAACATCCCTAGCGCGAGATATGCTATTGTGAGCCTCCTTCTGTATGTCGTACGTATCGATGACTATGTCCACTACTTCGGTGACATTTTTGTGCAAGAAACCCACCATAAAGATTCCTGGCTTGTTGGGAACCTTGTCAAGGGTTTCGTCATTGGCTTCCACCCAGTTGCCGAATCTTTTGTCGCAGAACTCGCAGGGGTCCACCCAGCCTTGGCAAGGGGTTACTGGAACCTCGGGCTCTTTTTTTGGAGCGAACTCGAAGGAAATTAAGTCTCCTTTGGATTTCGCTGAAAAAATAAAAGAAATATTTTACAGTTGCTTCGAAAAGTATAGCCAAGAATACAAACAAAATTGCTTCACAAAAACAAAATATGTACCGTTTCCATAAAAGTCTAGAAATTCGAATCATATTTGCATTTTGCCTTTAGAAGATTCTAACAAGTTATGTAAACAATTAAAAGAAGGAAATGCATAATTTTATTTGAGGAACAGTATGAGGTATAATTTTGGAAAAAGAGGGCAGTACAGATAAAATAATGTAAGGTGCAACTGTTACCCATGTTTTCCGATAGTTTTATGCTTAGAAATAAATTTCGTATACATGTTCAAAGATGAATATATTTCCTTCTAAGGTAAATCCTCTTCTTCTTAAGTTTAAAAATTACAACTTTTCAATACCATGCATTAAGAGTGCATAGCAACAAATATATTTATGCAACGAATGTGTGGACAGAAAAACTTAGTTCAAATCAATAAATATTTAAATAAAATAAATATTTTGAGCTTGTTTAGTTATTTAAAAAAATACATTGCATTTTCAGATAAAGCTTAATTTTATTTTCATAAATTTTCTGTATTTTAGAAGCAAAAATATTGATCAATATTTATTTCTGCTTCAATAAAAATTAAACATTTTATTGTTAATCATTGTTTGTGATCTATAATAATTTGCTACGTTTCCAAAAATTAGCCTCTTGCATGAAATTCGGAAATGTATATGTTAATGAACGATACCCGATTGTTATTTGATCAAATACAGTGAAAATCGTTTATCACGAAATTGGGAGGGGGGGGGGGCAAATATTTTTTCGTGTTACATGTTGCCAAAAAAAAAAACATATATTCAACAAATTTAAGTTTATTGGTGCACGTTTTGTAAACATAGATATGTACAGATTTAATAAAAATCAAAGAAACAAAAACATTCACAAGAACGAAATGAAATCGAAAACAAAATTTAGCAATTCCAAAATCTTTACAGATTTCCGTTTTTGTCTTCTATTTTTAATCAACAGCCTCAAGAATTTCCATCTTCATTTTAAGTAAAATAGTACTTTACTTACCACTTGAGCTCTTTGTTGTTGTCCCCCCCCCCATAAAAAATTCTTCTAAAACAGGGGGGAGGGAACAAAAAACGTGAACCAAACTCACTGATTTTTACTCACACTGCTATGTACACAGCCAACTGATGAGAGATGAAATGTTTTTGTGTGGCGTTTGTAGGGGTGGAGGGTGAAAGTAGCTTAAGCAAAATTGTCTTGTGTCGTAGGCTATTCCGAAGGTATTTCAAAGCCAAGTTAGCTCTTTCCCTGGCGGCAGGGGTATTTAAATCCTTCCGTGGTCTGGCAGGCAATTTAACAATCAAATGGCTGAAAAATTAATGGTCAAAGAGTGAAAACACGCCGTTGCCAGGTAAGAGTTGAATTTGTCTCGGCGTGTTATCGCGCCTACGCCAGGGAAAGAGTTAGAAACCAACACCCTTTTCACTTCAAACCCTTCTTAAATCTCGCCTGCATGGCTGTTGTTTTCGGATTTTGTTCAATCGCAGAAGGAATATTTTCGGTGCAATTGTTTGGCTCAACTTTCCGCCGAATCTGAGGGGGAAGGGTTACCGTAAGCAAAACGACATGCTCTGATGTCAGCCACGCTCTTTCTCCACATTGAAACATTACTCGTTGATTTTTCTGCTTCGAAAACGACCATCCAATATTATTTCTTTTATTTCGCTCGCGCTTTTGTTTATGAGGGTAAACAGAAATGGAGCATCATTCTGTTCAAAATATTATACGCCGTTAAAATATTGTACACCATTAAAATATTATACGCCATATCTGATGCGTTTGATGCGAAGCTACCACCGTTACCGCCATCTTGTTTATGACGTAGGGTGCCGAAGAACCCCATTGGCTGGAATTTCAAGCAACTTTCATTTAGAACAACTTTCTCAGCTCACTGGCAAAAAGTTGTTCGGAAGCCATCGCTATGGCAACGGAGTAAAAATTGCACGAATTCGACCAAAAATTGCACCAAACGAGTACGTGTGATAAGGCCTTTAAGAGAAAAATAAATGGGTTGAATTGTCGAATCAGCCACTTATCCCGCCAAGTTTTTTTTGGCCAAATCTGGGAACCTTTTTGATTTTTGTATCAGTGAGGGAGAAGTCGGATTGTGTTGTAGAAGAGTTGCTACTTCAAAACACAACACTCAAAAACACGCCAAATTCGCGATTTTTCATAATTTGGCGGACCAGTGGCCGATTCGACAATTTCACCAAAAAATGCATAAAAACACAGTTTTTCCGGGACTATAGTGTTGTTTCGTGTTAAACGTATTTTACTGTTCTAGCAAACAAGATGGATAAAGTTAATTTTTTTTTACTGTAAAAAAGTCAAAATCAATAATTAACTTTTCGGGGGGGGTGGATTCGATAAGAGATAAAATTTTCAAATAAAAAATTAAAAATATAGCCTTGAAGAAATCTCTAGTTGATAAAACATAAAGGATATGTCGGTTATCACAATCTAAACAATAAAATATTCACAAAAGATAATGTATCGTTACTTTTTGCACAGCATGATTTTATAATAGGTGTATTCAAACAAAATGCACGCAATTTAACCACGAAAAGAATCAGGAAAAACATTGCTGTGGTTGAATAACTGTCACCTTTATTCGTCCTTTGATTGTTTCAAAAACTGAAAATTATGTAACATAAAACATTTATTCTGTACTATATTTAATTTTATATGTATGTTTATTTCTAAAATTCATCATAGCGAACTCTAAAATTTCTCCTATCTAATAAATGTGATAATATTATCACTATTCTCTAATGAGTGGCATCAAAATTCCTTCTATGAATATTTTCCTATTTTGTGTAAATAGTACACTTATTTCTCCAAGTTTTAATACTTGACACACAAAACATCAGCAGTTTATAATTGTAGAAACATGTCAGAAAATTCATTTTTCACAGATAATTTCAAAGAAAAAACTAGTATGTTAAGTTATAAAAAAGGAACAAGAAAAAATATTCATATATTCCCCCAAAAAATGTTGAAAATATTTACTTAATTTTAATTTAATTGCAGCTTTTACCTATACTAAGGGGTTAGAGAATTGTAAAAAATTCTGCATACAGTAAAGGATCTTAATATTCTAACGAAAAATGAATTTTACATTAAACTACGAAAATACAAAGTTACTAAAAAGAATACAAAAAATTCATACATTATGTCATATTTACTATTTCTTTAGACATGTAGAGGATTAACAGTAAATTTGTAAATAAATTTTACAAAACTTACAAGATCTATTGTCCCTCCTTTGTATTATACTTGTAACTGTATTTTTGTATGATTTATACATATTGTTTTCTTTAAATGATTGAGAATCAAAATCCTAACCCTACAGATAACATTTTATATAAGTAAGCTCTGATATATTTTATTACTTGTAAAATATTTTCAATTTGATCTAAAAAGCTTTCTGCTGAAGCTATACTCTGCTAATATTTTAACTTTTAATATAAAATAAAATGAACTTAATGAAGAGATATTTGAGCTTTAATGCAAATTACATGAAAAAAAAAATGATCAAACTTTCCAACAAGCGAGATTTTTTTTTGAGCATTTTTTTATAACACACAAAATGTACACATTTTACTAATGAATTATATTACCAACAAGAAAAGAAATCAAATGTCAAATTGAGTAAATAATAATCACGACTTTAAATGAAGATTTTTTTTTTCTCTTTAAATATATCAAATTAAAACTTTCAGAAATGACTTGAATATAAACATACATTTGTTTAAAAACCTTTTTAAAAAATCTGCTTCATATCACCAGTTCTTAAAAAAGAAAAGTATAAATGATTCATTTATTATTGCAAGAATCTTAAAATTAAATTGAAATTGTATTAAATTATCACATACCGTTCAGTTATTTAAAAAAAATAATAATTTATTTATAAAAATAAAAAAGATATATACAAAAAAAAAGGAGTCAAAACAATACTCTTAACGCATAAAACTACAAATATTCAAAACTGTAGTTATTTTGGTGACTTCATTTCCCCTTTTAAATTTAAATATTTAAAATAGAAGTGAAGATTTATGTAATATAAATGAAAACATATATGATGAGCAACATGCTACCCAGTAAAATGCTAAATTTTGCTAGTGAAAGAGAATTCAGACACTGAAATTCAAGATTTACACATATTACTTGAAGAAAATAGTCAAACCAATTGAGAATTACTTTAAATTTTCTTTTTTTCCCAACTTATTCTTTAATTTCAAATTAAAAAGAGAATTAAAAAACTTTGTTAAGTATCTTCTTTATCACTAGAAAATAAAAAGTTCATGTGAAAGAAAATTCCTCAAATGTTTCCAATTTTCTTTAGAATACTGAGAAGCTATTCATAGAAGTAAATATAAATTACATAAATGGGGTAAAGAAGACGCACACTAAGCAAAAATAATTCATGCAATTTATGATAACTAATATACATCTTCATAAAATATTCACATTTCTTAAGAACTTAACGTAATAGGTCCAAGGTCTTTTTTAGTTAATGAAATCTTGTACAACAAAATATCAACAGTTTAAAGAATGAACAGCAACAGAATATAAACAACAGCATACGTATTCCAAACAAATCTCAAAAATAATTGACATTTTGGAAAGGTTACAAAATTCAAGAAATACAAAAACTTCTTTTTGTAAAATAATTTTAATCGTTCGAAATTTGATAAATTCGAACATAATCTGATCTTCGTAATGTTTTTTTTTTTTATAATCTCTGGAACAAAAAGTAAACTATTCATGTTTTGCCTTTCACACAGATTTTTAAGTAGCACAGACAACAGAGATAAACAACATACTAAAGAAAAACGAACTATTTCTCGAGTCCTTGTATCAAACATAATAAGTTTGCATAAATTCTTACCCATTTTAGAACGAATTTTCTTGTCAAATGCTATACGCTTTTTCTGTGTGTGATTCTGAACTCTTCAGCAGCTATCAAAAAACTGAATTGTCAGTACCACTTCGATTGTATATAAACAGAGGATTGCACAACATTGAAAGAGGTTACCGTTTTTCTCCAAAGTTCTAGCTATTCTAGAACAATCTGGTGCAATCCTTGTTCACTAAGTCTACCTAAAATAGATAGTTATCGCTACTTTGGCAATATTCTCACAGTCTGTAGTAAATATTTTGGCGTTTAGAATTGAAGGAAGGGGAATATTTTCATCTTAAAATAGGCATGCATATTCCTTCAAATAAAACAAATTTTTTTTTGTGGAAAACAGTTAAGTAAATTTATGCAGGAAAAATTGTAACTTTTGTTGCATCGATTTTATTATTTCTGTTCTAGCGAAAAAAGAAGCCGAAGATAATAACATGATGAAGTAGTAAAATAACTTTTTTTTTTCATGGGAGTATACTCATAAAATTTCGGTATTAATAATAAACTCTTTTCCAGTACAATAAATTAGTTTATTTTATGAGCCAGTTTTTATTACGTTATGTGATTGGTTCTTTATCTGGCGGCTTATGGATCGAACACAATATTTTATTAGTGGTTAAAGAGAAAACATTTTTAAGCAAATATAATAGTCTGGCTAAAGAAATAGCTACAAAAAAGGGGAACATGATAACATTTTTAAATAAAGATTGTATGCAAGAAAAAAAAATCCCTACAAATGGAATATTAAGTGGAAGTGAAAGAATTTTATTTCAATAACAAAAGAATGTTTTAATTACTGTAAAAAAGTCGGAATTAGTAGTGAAAAAAATCTTTTAAACAATTTTTAAAATTGAAAAGCTTGTACTTTACTGAAAATTGCAGTATGCAAAAATAACATGGCACAACATTATTGCGAACTGGTGGTAAAACTATTATAACAAAACCAAATCCAATTTTAAAATGGGCAAACAAAATAAAGAATATTTTGTAGTTTTTTTTATTTTTATTAATTGAAATATTGAATAGAGAATATTCTAAATAAAAATATGTATAATAATTTTCAAATATCGTAATTTACTGAGAGTTCAATTAAAGTAATGTTTTTTCTTGAACTTGATGCGCTTTAATATAAATAAAATCTTTATAATATTTAGATTCAAGCTCAAGACCGCATTATCATAATTACCGTAAAGCGACGTATAAAGCGCACTTTGAACACAAAAAAGATCGAAACTTACGGGTGCTCGTTATACGCCGAATATAAAAATGACAGCTTCAAAAACAAAAGAGTTGCGCTTAAAAAAAAATTGGCAGTTATAGAGACTGCCGATAGAAGTGAAAACTTAGAACTTTTAGTATTAAAATTTGAAATTTCATAATGTTTGAATTAAAATTATCAACATCAATCTGGTTTTCACATCTATTGACACTCCGAGCAACAACTAAATGCACATGTTAATATGGTTTTTTATTATTCAAATATATTACGGGCTGTACAAGATCATGACAAAATATAATTACAATTCAATTGAAATAACAATTAATATACAATAATATTATTTATGGATAGTATTTGTATTTACTTAAATTTCAATGTACTTGATTTTTAACATTATTTTAATTGTTTGAATCATTTTCATCATTAATTTCAACAATACTTAGACTTTTACTTTCAATTATTCCATTTTATTCTAAAAAAGATACAATAGGCTTATGGTAACTAAAGTAAGAAAGGGAAATGTTTTATTCAAATTTATCTATCGCGTAAAAACCGCATCGATCGTCGTTTTATATTTTGTAGTACTGAGTTTTCGATCATTGGACATATTTAAATTAAGTGTTTCATTTAAAAATTCAATTAGTTGTAGATTTTTATCTGCAAAGTTAATATTGAAGTCTCCACTTAAAATCATCGGTACATTATCATATTTTTCACCAAATCTTTTATCGACTATTTCAGAACCTTTTCTTGTATAAATCATCACATTTTCGAATAAAAATTGTTGTATCTGTCTCATAGATTTTCCAGGCGAAATATAAACGGCAACCATTAATATGTATTGCCCATTCTCGGAATCGCAACGAGCAACCATTAATATGTATTGCCCATTCTCGGAATCGCAACGAGCAACGCATATTTCGCCTATATCAGAAACATTAACACCAATGCTTCTAGTGAATTTAGTACTGTATGTATGTCCATATGTGAAGTAATGAAGTGTGACGTATCTTGAGTATTGTGATAAATAGTTATGCCTGCTGCTGGAACTTCGGGTCTTTCATAACTAACAACAAAGTTGAAATTCGGAATATCAAGTGGTTCTTCGTTTTTCATACGGATTTCTGACAAAAGCAGATTTTTAGGTCAGCTGCATGCGCATGCAAACTTTGACAACTGAATGAAAATATTGATAATCCTTTCTTGTTGGAGATGAATTCTAGAAAAGTTGTGGTGACCGTTTGTAGTGTATTGTTTTGTAACCTTTTCAATTCTAACGTTAGATCCTCTCGATAACTTGTTGATCTTTTATGATGTTTATCTGTTTCTGAAGCATTTAGAGGTGTTCCTGTTCTACCAATCCAAAATTTCCAGCTGCTGCTAATATTTTCTTGAGTAACCAAAAATAAACCTTGAATCCTCATTACTCTTGTTAAAGCTACGTAAACTAATTCTCTAGGATGTTTGTGATCGTACTCGTAGACAATAGCATCATAAGTATCTCCCTGTGATTTGTGAATAGTCATTGCCAAAGCAGAAATTAGGGGAAAATGTTAAGGATCTAAGCAAATATGAAAAACGGATATTTAAAATAACCCTAATTCCCTGACAATATTTTTCCGTAAATTTCTAATAATAAAATCGAATGATATAAAATTATAGATATTCATTTTGCAAAAAATAGAAGATTATGTATTCTATTTTTGACAATTTAAATTACAAGGGGTGATCAAATGAAAAGGTACGAAACGACACGGTGGGTACAAATATAGACTTTATTCAAAATATACACCATAGGCCTGAGCACAACGATCCCAGTGATGAACAAGCCGCAGGATTCTTTGTTCCCAGAATTCCTGTGGTTGTGACGAGACCCAGTCCTTTACAGTGTCCTTGAGTACGTCGTCCGAGTTGAAGCGCTTTCCTTTCAGGTGTTTCTTCAGTGGACCAAACACATGGAAATCGCAGGGTGACATGTCCGGACTGTAGGACGGATGGTCCAACGTCTCCCATTGGAACCTGTCCAGTTCCATTTGTGTGACTCTGGAGACCTGTGGACGCGCGTTATCATGGAGCAGAACCACACCCTCCGTGAGCAGCCCCGGTCTTTTGTTCTTGATGGACCTGCGTAGGCGTCGGAGTGTCTTACAGTACACATCGGAGTTAATGCTTTTTCTGTGCTCGAGTAATTCCACAAGTTGCGGACCTTGAACGTCGAAAAAGACAGTGAGCAATACCTTGCCTGCTGACTTCACGGCTCTGAACTTTTTAGGGGGAGGTGACGACGCATGCTTCCACTGCATGCTATCCCGCTTTGTCTCTGGCTCGTAGTGATGGCACCAGGTCTCATCACCTGTGACGATCCGCTTCATGAAAACGGGGTCTTTATGATACCGAAACAGATGTTGCAGTGCTAGTCCCATACGCAGTTTCTTTTGCTGGTCGGTGAGCTGCTTCGGAACCGAAGTGGTACACACCTTCCGAAATCGCAACCTATCGTAAACAATTGTCTACACGGTTCCATAGCTGACATCCACCTTCAGCGCCAACATTCGCAATGTGACACGCCGATCACTTCTCACTTGGTTGTCTACCTTGTCGATGAGATCGCTCGTAATGACAGTGTATGCCTGGCATGGTCTCTGGTCATCACCCACACTCTCACGGCCTGCACGAAAACTCACACTCAATTTTTTGACAGACTTGTCAGAGACACATTCCTCCCCGTAAACGGTCACCATCCTCCGATGAATAGCTGCCGGTTTCTCACCTTCCGCTGTCAGAAATCGGATAACACTTCGCTGCTCTTCAATCGTCGAATTTTGCAACGCGAACGCCATCCTGTCCTCATACGTACTGCCGCATCATTTGGACGCCGCTTTTTATAAGAGCCTTTGCTCTCTCCTGCGCATGCGGGCACTCGCGCATGATCCGATCCCAATCAGAGTCTCCAATGGCATCCCGAGATGTCTCGCTACATTCTCCCTTGGCGGAATATGCAAATATTTAACTGTTTCATTTTTATGTCGTTTCGTACCTTTTCATTTGATCACCCCTTGTAATAAATAATGATTTCGAAATATTAAATTTTTAAATAAAATAAAATATTTAATGGAATTAAAGTTGGGGCCGTTTTCATTATTTCAAACTAAAGATTTTTATGATATAAGGCAGTAAACTATAATTTTGCATTTTTAACCATATTTTAAACTTCAACACATTAATCTTGAATTATTATTAGATTTTATAAAATATTAATTTCAAAATCCACGATAAAATTATGATTGAACAACTAGATGCGTGTTTTACCACGGTAGTAAGAAAACGTCAAAGCCACTGTGAAATACAAATCCGCATCGCAGAGGTTAAATATTAGAGAATAAATAATACAAAATTTTCAAACGCCAGAATAAATACGTAGATTTAAAATAATATAAAATTTTCAAACGCCGAAATAAATACGAGTATTTAAAATAATTTCCTGTTACTTATTTTTTATCTTAAAAATAGAAGTATATTTATTTAGTACTCACACTATTGTACTGCACAATGATTCTTCAATTAAACGATTCAAATAATAATCAAACAAAAACACTATTTTGAAAATGCACAGTATGTACACATTGAACTTCTAAATCCATTCAATTTCACTTATAAGATATACACAGCACTATACGTCAGCTGTATAGCTACAGATATACTGCTATAAGCATGTCGGTGACGCGAACGCAGGAGATTTCACCCATCTAAAAAGTTTCTAAAGGGAACAGCACACTGCGCATGCGCCAGTCCGAGCATGTCGGTGACGCTAACCCATAAGATTTTCCCCTACCAAAAAGTGCCCAACGCCGCTAAAGAAGTTTTCACTTCAAAAAGACTTCTAACAAAAATCGGAATATTGTTTATTTAAAAGAAATGTCATACCTTTCAAACTTAAAGGGTTGTTTTTCAGAAATATACTGCTTTTTCAAAATACTTGGATAATACCTCTAATAATGGCTTCAATACATAAAAGCGTTGCCAACGTACATTGCAGCAGTGCCGGTTTATTCATTGGGTGCTTGGGGTCCTGAAGGGGCTCGGATAAGATAGACTTAACCATGTTTTCTGGTAATAAAATTCGATACGCCATTGCCAAGGGGGCCTATAGATCTGCGTTCAGGGTCCGAAATGAGCTTAAATCGGCACTGCATTTCATACCCCTACGTAAAAAAAAGGGTGCGCGTTATACGCCGGATTTTACGGTTTATACATATTTTCAGTAAATCATGTCAAATTAGTCTCATGTTATTAAGTTCCGTCTTTTTCTATTTTAATGTGGTTAATCCTTAATTCTTATTTCTTTTACAATTTTTTTACGTTCAATTAAAAATGTGTTTGCTTTACCAAATGTTATTATTCACAAAATTATATTTTTCAACTGTCATTTCATAAGATCGGCTAAAAAAAATCTATAACAAACTCGCCCCCCTCCTTTTTATCAGTCTATTTACATTTTTGACGTTCTTTCGAATATCTTTACTAATTTTTCCATTATTTTGAAAATGATACTAATAAAATTTTTTAATTTTACTTCTGATTGCAATAATTATGAGTTGTACAAGAACATCTGTTGGGAACATTAAAAAAAGAGCCAAAAGTTTTTTCTGCTCAGACAATCACTCATTTTCGAACTCATTCTTTATATATGCATTAATCTTACAAGAGGTAATTTAAAGTTTAGTTAAATTAATATGTTTTTGTAAAAATTATAGTAGCTGCATTTTTTTAGATTTTTAAAGTTAGTTATACTAAATAGCTACATTTTGGTTCAAATAAATTAAACTTAAAATTAAATTTTCAATTGAAACACTATGTGTTCCAGCTAATTCTAAGTAAACTGTGCAGTTGTGTCATTAAATTCTTTCATAATACCATTTTTCAAAAGTTTTGGTAAAATTCAAACCAGGTTTCATTGTATTAATTAAATAATAAATTTTCCTTTAATTCGAAGAAAGAAGTAAATTAAAAATACCGTATTAGTCACCATGTCACCATCGATTCTATCCCCCCCCCCTTCCCAACACATTTTCGTGAAAAAATAATAGAAAAATGTTTATGTATATGCAATTTTATGAAAATTTAAAATGAGAACTAATAGGATGTAAATAATTAATTTATTTTACCAGTTTTAAAAACTTTTTAATAATTACATGAATTTGTTATTGCTTTAACCCTCAATATCATGTTTAATTTCTCTTATCCAATGAATTTTTCTACCTTCGATTATAAGCCACGCCCGATTTTCAACAGCATTAACACTGGAAAAAAGAACGGCTTAGATTCGAACAAAAACTGTATGTTTAATTTTTAACGTATATCAATGGATTTCAAAAGTGTTGAAATAGATAAAAGAAAGAACAAAATCTATTTGAGTGCCACCAAATTGTGACATAATTCTCTTCCAGATAAAATAAGCAATCATTCTGGTTGTGTTATTATCTTTTTCAGTCAAAATATTTTTAATTTTTAATTATTTCTTAATTAATGCTTTATTCAATTATTAATTATATTATTAATTTTATAAATTATCATGCTTTCATTCGATTGTTTCTTTAGAATTTTTCACAATCAGCCGCCATATTACAAAATTAATTTATATTAATTCCCATTAACAATACAATGTTTGTGCCTAGTTGTTTTCTTGCTATTTTGAGTACTGTTGGATGTACCATTGTAATTGAATAAAATTTTTAAATGAGCGATTAAAATTATAATATGCTTTTAATAATTATTTTAACAGGAAAATTGCTCCTAATCTTTCCAGCATGTATCCTGGAAGTCTACTCATGATATTGGCGATGGCATTTGTGCAGTTGAATTTTGCAAAATCTCGAAATTCACTCCAGGGCTTTTCCCTCTACAAACGTCCACTAGATGACAGCACGATCGACAGAAACATTCTCCCATATGCTACTTCATACGATAAACCGAGCATGATGAACAACTATTTGGCGTTCTTGAGTCGTCTGGCGAAAAAAGATATGCCAACGGAAGATCGTCCATCCGCTGATACACACAGTCCCAAGAGAGACAATAGAAAGTTCCAGACTCAAGGATGGCGCTGATGTTCAAAATGCACAAATGGGAATGAACCAAAAGAAATAAAAAAAACCAATGTCTTGTTTGTAAATATAGCTAGAAGAAACAAAATCCACATTTCGTTGGATATGTATTGAAACCTATGAAAACGAAGAAAAAGTTTTAACACAGATGATTGTTTTGAAATAAAAATAATCTCATTAGACTCTCTCCTTTTTCTTTCTTTGAAATTCAGGATCATATAGAACTATATTTTTCCTGATCAAATTTTACATTATGTTTTTTTTTTTTTTTCCATTTCCAAGGCATATTTATTTTTGTTAAGTTTCGTTTCAAAATTTGCCGTTTAATAAATGTAGTTAGATTTTCAAAAAAAAAAAAACAAACAAAAAAACAAAAAAAATTGCAAATATTTATTACAAAGAGCAAGAGAAGTGGAATTTTTTGGAGATTTCTCAGTAAAAATATCAAAAAAGAAATCTCTAACTTTAATATCAATTATAATTCTCCCCTTAGATTTTCAGTTATATAATTCTTCTAACTCTCCTCCTACAAAATTGTTACTGCTCTCAGATATGTTTTCTGTACATTTGTTCAAATAACATTACACTTGAATTACAAAGCAGGCTATAATGGAAATTAAGCTCCTTATTTTGTAAAATAAACGTGGCTCTTGAATTAAGCACAAAGTGTCTAGATTTCGAATACTATACTGTAACCCATTCTCGAAATATTTTTATCTTAAAATTTTTCATTCTTCTGGTTTTTCACACTATATTGACCCTAATGACACAGAAAAAAATAATGAAAAAAAATTCACTCCATGCCCCCTTGGAACGTAGACGATCCCCGCACGATCGTGCGGGTTGGGCTTTTCCTGTGAAATCATCACCTGTGGAATTTTACAAGTTACACATTTTTTGGCTCTAAGTTGATAGAAGAAACAAACTTAACTCAACTAAAATTGGAAGAAATAAGGACACTTTTGATGCATAATGAGATTCTTTTATTGACTTTTCATTTATTTACTACGAAAATCTGTAATTCATGTTTTTGTTTTTGACTAGCATAAACACACATAGCATTTTCCCCAGAGAATTTTCAAAAAACTTTCGCAAATTTCAAATCTACACTTGAGAGGCCTTGAAATGTCTTCAACACATTGAAAATGGCTATACATGTCATGCCTTTTACACTGGTATTTCCTTTTAGCAGAAGAATTATTATACTTCGATTTTTGCGGGTGGAATTACAACACTGTCATCTTCATCATCAGTTAAAATATAGTTTTGTTAATAGATGGAGATTCTGCTACGCTTCAGCTGTATCTAACTTAAATTTTAAGATATCCGTTTTCATTTTTCAGTTCCTTAGCTGTAGCTGGCTCTGCTCTATCTCAGCCTGACTCTCCTCTTGGCTACCATAGCGTTAAGAGGATCATTGATTCTAGATTCAAGATCCGTCTTCGAGAGATTGTCAAGAACTCTGTGAATGAAAAGAGTTGGGGTTCCTTAATGGGAGAGTTCCATTCCTTGCGACCTGTCAAGACCTGTGGGTGTCGCAAACTTCAGAGTCCAGACTGGACATGACAACCTCAGAAAGCACCTTTTCAGATTTGGTTTTGCTGATTCTCCAAGTGCCCACTTTGTTCCAATGGAGACATGTGTGGAGACCACCTGGACTCTTGTCCTGGACTTACCGACATAGTAGCTGTTAATGCTGCTAACAAATTCCCTTTTAAGTGTGTGTCTCAGAACTGTTCGACATAGACTGATGGCGGTCATGCCTAGGTCTGGCGTAGGTTAAAATTTTTTTTTCAGTTCCTACTTTTAGTTCACTCTCTTCCTATATATATATACAAGGTGTCCAATCTTAATGTGACCCAATAGCTAATTTCCAAACCGTTCGGTTTAGATATGCACTTCCAATTTGAAAAATGTTTTAAAAAAGGTAAAGCATGTTTTTACGTGCTTTTCGAACCCAAAAACTCATTTACAAAAAAATTACGAAAATTAAATTTTTATACGGTCCCCAGGTCATATCACTTATATTTAGGAAAAGATGCAGTACACAAAAACAAAGTAAGCACAAAAAGTTTCATTTCATTATGATAAAAACTGACCGAGTTATGCCTACCTAAAGTTGAAGCATCTGGATTTCTCAGCAAAGGGGGCCGTATATAAATTGAGTTTAGAGTACAGTAATTCCCTATCTACAGAAAGAGCAAAAGAAAAACATAATAGTAATATTAAGACATCGTAGTAAACATCATAGATTGACAATTTGTATTGCTGTATGGCAAACAATAAAAGTTAAATTAAAGAAATACAACTTGTATCGAAAAGACTAAAACAGCTTGTTTTAATAAATAGCAGCAAAATAATACAGGATTTGCCGTTCAAATTATAGCATAAAGTGCGCCAATCAGGGGCTTTATTATATCAGAATGACCAAATTAACTTAAATAATGGTGAAGGCATGAGACACAAGGGAAACTCCCAATTTTATACAAGTGTTGAACACCACGGGAAATTGTACAATAAGATGAATGTCTTCGAGTAGGAAATTTAATGGCATAAAGTCTTGTCGCCTCTCTCTTATTTCGATTACACTGTCCATAAAACAGTACCATTTCGCAGTATTTTTCATTTGTATACATTTCGTTCTCCCGTACTAGAATTCGTAATATTAGAATACGACTGTATGCAATTGCAAGCGACTACACAACAGATTTTTAACATTCGTCATGATCAGCAAAAACGCAGCAAATCAGACTGAAGCCGCAGCATATAAGTCTCTTTTTTGGAACTGCTTTTAAAATGTTTTCTTCGTCCAAAATATTTTATTTTTTCTGCGTTTTACACGTACACGAATAAATTTTATTTCTTAAGTACTCAATTATTGCATTATTAACGTATGCTTTTAAATTTAAAAACGATTTACATAAAAAGTACGTGCAAGAGCGAAAGTTTCCTGGTAGAGTTCCAACTAATTTCACTTTGGAGACGGCTCCTTACTAGCTTCTTGAAACTAGAGGAGAAAATGGATAAAATATATGATTTTCAAAGTTCCAAAACTCGGCCAGTTTTTATCGTAATAAAATGAAACTTTTTGTGTTTACTTTGTTTTTGTGTGTGTGTACTGCATGTTTTCCTAACTATAAGTGATAGGACCTGGAGACCGTATAAAAAATTAATTTTTTTAATTATTTGTAAATGGGTTTTTTGGTTCGAAAAGCACGTAAAAACATGCTTTACCTTTTTAAAAACATTTTTCAAATTGGAAGTGCATATCTAAACCGAACGGTTCGGAAATTAGCTATTGGGTCCCATTAAGGCTGGACACCCTGTATATATATATATATATGTATATATATATATCGTGTTCAAATTTTCAATCGTTACTAAAATACTTTCTATTCATTCATTCAAGTCCAAATACATTTTTTTTAAACTTGTAGTATGACACTTGTTGTTTATACAGTTATTTTTTTTCAAATATTAATTAATTAATTAAATTAAAAGATGAATAAATAGAAACAAACAAAAATCAGTCCAACAGCATATATAGAAATAAAACTCGTTTGGTGAGTTCCTGTAGCGCAATGGCTAGTGTGTTGAATTTCTGAACCAAAAGTCATGGGTTTGAATCCCACCTGGGATGGTGAATGTGATTTATTATTTACAATACTATTATATTAAAATAATTAAATTTAATTACGAATAAAAGGTAACACACAAAAAATAGTCCAACGTAATAGCTTTCTGTTTCGTCACTTAACATTGTGATTCTGTCATATGTATATACATATTTATATTAATTGTAACTATTTAATAAAATGAAGCCAAAAAATATATATAAAATTTTTCTTTGTTGACCTAAGTAGGAATTGACTTAAAATTTTTTTTATATTACTTGTTTTGCGGAATTTTATTTGATATTGGATCTTGTTTGTACTGAAACCAAGATTTTGCCACAGCTAAAGCAGTGAAGCGAATGGGTTCAAGAGATTTTAATGGCAAAGGATGATCCAAAATTATCTTTTTATTGCAAATATTTCCATGTTTTTCTTCATCGCTCTTATCTGAACTTGGTTTTCTTTCCATTATACGTGATTCATACATTTTGTTCGCAGAAGAGTCATCATCCGAGAGAATCTGATTTATTCTTCAATTACAACATTTCTTCTTGAGTGAGAACTATTTTCCAAAAAGGCATTTGAAAATGTTTTTGGTTGAAAGTTAGTAGAGTATTCCGTGAAAAATAATAAAATGTACAGAAAATTTCATGATTTAAAAAAATAAAAATACAAAATTTAAACCACGTTATACTAACTCCCACCGATAAATCCAGATTTTTTTTATGGGGAGGAGAAAGAGAAATGGGGGGGGGGGATGCAAATATCTGTGTAGAAGATGAAAATGCCTTACAAAGGCATGCAATAGAATGAAAAAGGAGCTCTTTTATGACAACCCCCAAGAGATTGTGGTATTAATTACATAACAATATATTGCGTTTTTATCTAGACTTTCATCAGAATTATTGAACAAGAAAAGAGCACCTATTTAAACCAGATCTTACCTTTAGTTGCAGTGACTCAAGTAACGCCCTAGTCGCACGACCATGCAGGCAATCCTACAAGCAACTTAATAGAGTATAATTAATATTTTTACTACTTTACAGTTATTTAAACACTAAGACAAAAATGAGTATCCAAACCATTAAAAAATATATTAAAAATTACCTTCTTACGACAGATAAAAAGGCGACGGGTTTTTGTGAACAAATCTAGAGCGTGAGCGAGTGAATATTGACGTCGAATTATTCAGCTACATGAGGGCTTTTAGCGAAGCATCTCGTAATTTTGAAGCATGGTGAATTGACGTTGGTGACATTAGATCTGGTACCCCCTCTCCTAACTTCCACAGCACACCAACGGGAGGACATTTGAGCCACGACATACTGAACGAGCATCGGCCCTTTCTGCACGGCAGGTCTTCAGCAGTACAAGACTCGAGGGGGTCGTGGGTAGCCTAGTGGAAAGAGCATCGGACTCCAGACGGCCTGGGTTCGATCCCCAATGTCACCAAATACCCTCCGTGTACACACGGAGTGCGTGCTCATTAAATCAGTGGATCCGAAAGTCTTGTGGGAGGTCGCAGCAGAAACCACAGGTTCAGGGGGCTGGAGAATATTTCCCTCCCCTCCTGTTCTATGCCTAAATTGTGGAGGTGGAGATAGGTGGTGTCGCCAACTGTAGTGCTTGAACTGAGCCAAATCGTACTGTCACCTGCACGGTGCTCAAAGCTAACGACAGGCGTAAACCTCGCCTCTTGACACGATGAATTTCGTGTCAAGGGGCGAGGTCACATCGGACATGTCAGACAGGTGGCATTAGAAACAACAACACAAGACTCGAGCTCATGACACGCACGCCACAAGTCCGATACCTTGACCACTAGGCTACCATAGCCACGTAAAGCAGGCTAGACTTGTCACCTGAAAGTAAAACATGAACTACAACTACCATCTGTTGATAAAAAGCGGTACTACACTTTCAGCAATCCAGCTCAATCGTTCGATCTGGGTTTTTCTTGCATATATTCCAGAAGCAAAAGCGTATAAGAATATCTAACCCACGCGATTGTGTGGTTTGGGTCTTAAAGGGATTAAGAAAGATTGAGGATAAAATAATTCTTTTTATATTTGTATAAACAAGCTGTATTATAAATTCTGAATCTGAAATATTAAAAAAAATTAAGCTTTTACTTGAAAAAAAAATAATTAAAAAGAAAAACGGACAATTAAAGCAAATTAATGAAAATTCAAAACCTAACAAAACTTCTAGATCCATACTTAGAGTAACTTAATTTAAAAAATGACTGCCTTTGTTCGGAACTGGGATTTTGAAAAAGCGTATAAATGAATAATTATTATTTTTTAATATTTAGTGCCAGTTGAATTAGAATACACATATAAAATTGTTTTAAGGATATTATTACACAAGTAAAAAATTAAGTGTCAGTTGAATTAGAATATACACATAAAATTGTTTCAAGAATATTATTACAAGAAAAAATTACGACATATTTTCAAAACATTCTCTTTTTATATTGACTTCTATTGAATTAAAATTGAGTTGTGAATTAAAATTTTCGAAATAAATAATTTAAAAGTGGATTTAGGGTACACTTTTAGACTACACGAGTCTCTTGGCTTTGGATCTCATAGTTTTAATCCTCGGTCAAGTGATGAGCTGGCATGCCATACTCCAGGCTTCCACAACACGTTAACGTGAGGATTTGAACCTCGAGAAACTTAAAGAGCAACAACCTATCTATACACAATCTAGGACTCGAACTCGAAACTCAATCACGAGTTCGCGACCCCTTGGCTATCGCAGTCACGAAACGTACGACGAATCTGCGCATTATAGCTTGCCTAAGGTACGAGTTGTAAAATTAAGGATCTACTTATAATAATTTAAGAGCTTTTGAGAAATATGGTTTTAAATTACGATAATACGTTTTACCCCCCCCCCCCCCTGCGAACAGAAACAAATTTAGGAAAATGCTCATATTCTAAATCCAAAGTGGGCATTACATCGATTGCGATCGACCAAGATCGATATCGACCAATATTCAAGATTGACTGACAGTACGCAGACAAAGTCTTCTAGTGACTATAATTACGAGAACTTTCAGAAGAAAATGTTTTATTTTTTAATGTATTTTGAATTGTGTTTGATAATAAATGCATCATTAGATATTATAGTTGCGGCTATTATTGTTATGTTTGTATTTTGCGTTTTGCTTTGAACACGGTTTCAAAAAAGTGAGTTTTAAATTTTATTTACGTATGCAAGTACATATTCCATATTTAGTATTAAGTTATAATAAATATTGTTGACTTTTTATTTACCTCACCACACCTAAGACCCTGGGCAGTGGGCTCACTCGTGAACTTTTCAAAGGGAGAGTGGCGCAGGATCGAATATTCACCATTTTCATATACTACTCAATACATTTTTTTTCCATTTTATAGATTGTCGGGAACAAAGAACAGTAAGAAATAAATTATTGAATAAATAATTAGCATTAATTAATAAAAAATTATTAATAACAAATACTTAATTAAATTTTACGCACTATATCCATGGGATTATAATAGATCGAAAAAAAATTATGGGCAATGGAGGAGGGTCCCAACCCCTGGGACCCTTCCCCCCTTTGTGTGGGCCACTGATACTGGGTGGACTGCAATACGTTGAAAAAATTAGAAGTAGCCCGTACACTGGAAAAGTCTGCCCACCCCTGACCTGGATAATACCTAAACACACGGGATCAATGGAAAACCTAGATTAACGGGCAGGGACGTCTTAAGATTCTTTGAGGCCCTGGGCCCAGAGAAGATTTTTTGAGGCCCTGAGCCCCAAGCACAAGTAGGCCCTACCTTTAAAAGTAGACAGTATGTAGCATGCATTCAAATGGTCATTTGAAACAAATGTGCACGACCCATAATCTCAAAAACCTAGGCACAAACCGGCTCGGCCGATGACCGTGTTTCGACCAAACGAGTTGAATGATTGTTTCTGGTGTTAGATCTAGGCTTAGAGATGGACAACGGTCCATACAATAATAATACAATCGTAACTCTCTTGCTAGTTGACATGCAGTTTGAAATTCCCTGATTTCGGAAAATATGTACGGGAATAATATTTGACCATTAAAACTATGCGGTTCATGTTCTTACCAAGACAAAGTCAAGAACGAAACGAGGCCCCCCTTAGGGTGAGGCTCTGGGCCCGGGCCCAGTTAAAGCATGCCTTAAGACGTCCCTGCCAAAGAGGACATTGCAAAATCCGACGAAGGAAAAATTTGCTATGTCAGAAATGATTTCTAGCTAATGCCAACAGTACAGGAAATGAATTCTAGATGGCTGTGTGTTTTCCTCATTAGTGCTGTCAACCCCTGAAATAGGTATTTCCCTCGAACGAATACCTACGTGAATGTAGGGGACCATTTCAGGAACTTTTTTGACTCTAATACAGTAGAACGTCGTTTATCCGAACGTTTATTATCCGGAGGGTCAAATATCCGAACCAAAGTCCGGATACGTTTACGAACAGTGCTATTAGATCTAGGTTTAGACATGGACAACGGTCACCCAATAATAATACAATCTTACCACTCTTGCCAGTTAACATGCAGTTTGAAATTCCCTATTTTTTGGAAAATCTGTTTGGGAACAATATTATACCATTAAAAGGATCCGGATCCTGATCTTATTAAGACAGGGGCGAGAACGAAACTAGGCCCTGGTCCCGAGCCCAGTTGGCCCATGCCTTAAGAAGTCCCTGTTAACGAGAATGCACACTTCAGTTTTTTTATGTGGAGTTAATGGTCACTGGGCATAAGTGACCATTAGCAATCTAGGGGCTACATAAAAATTAATTTGGTTGACCTAATTAACTACTGCCCTGTTGGGGACAATGAGAAACGCTAAAAGCCAACGATTCTCAGACTTCCTCTTCGGTGTGTTTCTGATCATAATCGTCTTTCTTTTTCTCTTTTGGTGTTTCTCTTTAAATAAGATTAAAAGTGCGGAAGTACTTTGAACACTTTATGTTTATGCTGTACTGTTGCTAAAATTTTATGTATGTGATTAAAGCATTTCGAATACGTTAGTATCAATTAATTTGGAATCGTTGTTAATAGATTTATCTTTTATAATTGGGAGGATATATATATGTGAAGGAGGCGCCACTGCATACGCCCTGATGCATAACTCAGCTTCGCAGGGAGGCGAGCAGCAATCCCCAGAGACAGAACGAACGGACGGGGTACGTTACGACATGAAAAAATACTTAAGGTATCCAAATACTCTAAAATTGTGAATTTTGCCAAAAACTGACAATCTTTTTTAATGATTTTATTTTATTAGCTTTAAGAAAACAAGTTTTTTATTTTCCGTTCACTAGAACAAAAACTAAAAGTGTTTCAGTAAAAGCAGATGCCATTACTTTAAGGAAGATATATATATATATATATATATATATATATATATATATATATATATATATATATATATATGTCATACTTTTTAAGAAGCGTTTTACTCGAAATGTGTTTTTTTGAAAATACTCAAATGGGGCCAACGATTGCTAAAAAAGTTTTGAAAATAGCTGAAATTTTTCGTGCATATTCTGTATAATAGAAGTGTTTTTACCTTCATATTTATCAATCACTGTTTTATTACAAAATTTACAGTCCCTATGGGAATATAATCACTATTTTTTTAAGCAATTTCATATAATAACAAAGATAAAGTGCTCTAATTTTTGTAAAAATTAAAATATCTCTTATCCTGAAGGTGATTTCAAAAATGAATAACATAGCAACACATCAGAATTGAAAAATTGAAAATCTGTTCATAAACTTTTGGTACAGAACGGGCTGCGTTTATGTTATTTTTTGTCAATTTGTACCCATTTTTTCCCATTTTAATAATAATAATTTCTTTTTCTATTCTTTTTTTTAGCATATTTTTCTTAAAATGTATTAAACAAATCTAAAACCAGCAAAAAAAAATCCAAATATATCCATTTTTTTAAAAAAAATAAGTTGTCGCAAGTAGTCGGATACCTTAATACGAACTTTATAGCCAATCGGTAACGACGTGGGTTCAGATGTTTTAGTTTAGTGTTTGTGTGTGTAGCCCCCTTTTCTTTTTGTTATTGTTAAAAATAAACAGTTTCATTTGTTAGCTTTTAGTGATTACTAGCTGACGAATAACATCAATACAATACATACACTGGTGTCCAAAAGTTAAGCATAATTGATAATTATGTGAATAAAGAAGGAACTGTAAATCAGAATGGCGGGAAACGTGATATGCGAGTGTAAAATAGTTATAAAATAAGGAAGCAAATCAAAAGAATGATAATAATTAATTTTATTATCCAAAGTAACAGTTTGAAAGAAAACTGAGCATAGCAAGAATTCACACTTTAAAGAAAAAATGAAAGAAAACATTCAATAAAATACTGATGCAGCAATTTAATGAGGCGTATGGTCACCTCTGACAGCCAGGCACGGTGCACAGCGATTTACCATTCTTGCTATGAGATGATGAATGAGTTGTGGGCTCAAACGGTTCCAAGCTTCTTGGAGAGCTCTCTTCAGTTCTGTAACGGAGCTTGGTGGGTGCGAAAGGGCTGCAATTTGTCTCCCGAGCATATCCCATACATGCTCGATAGGATTTAAATCAGGGGAGTTCACAGGCCACGACATGCGCTGGATGTTTTCCGTATCAAGGAAGTCATCAATCAGCACCGCTCGGTGAGATGGTGCATTATCATCCATGAATATGAAGTCAGGACCGACAGCACCTCGAAACAAGTGAACATAAGGCTCAAGAACTTCGTCTCTGTAACTTTGAGCAGTCACAGATCCCGTGTCAAGGAAATGGAGGTCTGTGCGGCCGTCCATCATGATGCCTGCCCATACCATTACTCCCCCTGATGGAAATTGATGTCTTTCCGTTATGTTTCTTGGTTCAAAACGTATTCCACGTTCTCTCCATATCGTTACCCGCCGAGAATCACTACTCAGACTAAACCGGGACTCGTCACTGAACATCCCATTGGCGCACTCTCCCACACTCCAATGTTGATGTTTCAAACTCCAGTTCAAACGAGCGCGTTTATGCGCAGACATGAGGGGAATGCAAACTGCTGGTCTTCTGGTATACAGGCCAGCATGATTGAGTCTCCTGTAAACAATTTGTCTCGAAATTCGTATTCCTGTGGCGACTGTGAGCGCCTAACCCAGTGCTCTGGCAGTACTGCCCCTCTGACGTCGCGCACTTATTTCCAGATATCGGTCTTGGCGAGGGGTTGTGACTCCTGGTCGACCTGATACTGGTTGTCGGGTAACATCTCCCGTTCTTTGAAACCTCTGCCACAGTCTTGAGATCACAGACTGGTCCACATTCAGAATTCGAGACACTTCGGTTTGTAATCGTCAGGATTCCAGCATTCCAACGATTCTTCCTTTCGTAAACATGTCCAATTGGCGTCTTTGTGCCATCATTCACCTTGTTTGATGGTTAACAACGTTCCTTCGCACAGCAGTTGTACGAAACTTGTCTGAACTGCCTATGCTGCGTGAATCGGTTTCTCCACGTTCCGACATGCGCCGGTGTTTCGCACAGGATGTAGTCGACTGAAAATTTTTGCATGAACCCAATGTTTCTTATTCACCCAATTAATATGCGCAAGAAATTTGGAATAATTTTACGAATATTTACTCCATGTTTTTCGCATTTTACGATTTATGCTTAACTTTTGGACACCAGTGTATATATGAATATATACTGATCATTTCTCGCCAGCTACGCCGAGTTTTTAATGATGTTGTATGACTATATATGTTTTAGTTTAATGGTATCTAGCTAATAGCTTTAAGCTTTCAATGGTTTTCAAAACATTATTATTGCCCTGGCCTCTTGATTTAAAAAGGACATGGGTTGAATTTTTAAAAAGGAAGATATTTAACCCCCTCCCTGCCTATCACGGGAACCGATTTCCGTAAAATCCATTTTTAGCGGATATCTACTCAACAAAAGAAACATATCTGCAACATTTCAAGACTGTAGGTCTAAAAGTTGAAAACAAATGAGGATTTTTTTTCTGTATATATAACGTTCCTTAACCATCTTCGGAGTCAATTTCCGAAAAACCTCTTTCTTAGCGGATATCTACTTAACAAAAGAAACATGCTTACAAAATTTGAAGTTTATCGGTCTTGGATATCTAGTGATGAATGAGTGAGTCGCTTTTCTTCCACATATGTCCCAAGTATCATGCTAGTGTGGGGAATGTTTTCTTTCAAGAATAAATTAGTAGAGATATTTTTTAAGAAAAATTAGAAAATTTATTTTACGAATAAATTAGAATAAGAAAAGTATTCCTTTTATGTTCAGAGTCAACCTAACAGTTTCTGACTCCTCCCAGAAAGTGTTCCCATACCCCTACAAGTAAACGTTCCAATTGAGAATTATTGATTTAAGCCACTTTACGTTAAGCGAGATTTTTGTGGGTAATATTAAATGTATGTATGTTAACAGTACTATCGTCTTTGGAAACTGTTTTCGTAAAATCGTTTTATTCTTTGTGTGTATTTTTTATGAGATAGAATTTCCACATTACCAAACGCAATGAGAAGCAAAATGTTAGTTTTGGATGAATTGTTTAACTTTAACAATTTATAGATATATTTACAGGTATACTCCATAATTTTTTCTATGTTTATTTTATGAAATAAAATTTGCTATTTTTTTTATATAACTCAGTTAAACATTATATTACTATCCACACAAGAATCTGATCTTTTGGTGACTGTTACAGATGGCGCCACTGGTATTTAGAGCTTTAAAACCAAACATTTGTATTCATTCCACTGCAATTTATTTTCTAGATTTCTCAAGTATTTAATTTAAAAGCTTTTTGCTAATGAGAATATTTTGAAATACTTGTAAACACGATCGTTATTCCCTCGACTTCACTAGATAAATAGATTTTCGTGTAAAAGCATTGTATGAAATTAAATACTTAAAGCTGGATTTTTGCTTCTATATTATATGAACTATAATTTTGGTGTATCCAATGGACCTCAAATAAAAAAATGGCAACGTTTTAAAAGACGGAGACGAAAAAGATTCAGGTCGATGATATAACCATATATAATCTTTCTATAAATATAAAGTTCGAATATAAATTTATTATTCGCTTTTTCTGCCATTCTTTTTCTTTTAACTATATAATCATGACTGCGGCTTATGGAATGCAACGAATACAATTAATTTTGAATAATTAAAAAAGAAATTTTTTAAAAAAAATACCGCAGGAAAATGTCTTTTTCAAACACGTGAAATATTCTCAAATTTATGCACTATAATTCCTATTATTATACTGATACGATCAGTAATTTTAATTCTGTTCATTTTCACAAAATCGTATTTTTTCTATGAATCTTCTAAAATACAAGTATAATTTTGGGATTTGTGCATAAATTGTTCTATTTTTCTTTGCTCTAAAAGAACATTTGTTTTTTACAAGATTAACTATTTTATTAAAAATATTAAGAGCAATATTTTTTGAAAACACTTATAAGGATATTTAAATTGCAATCTTTGAATAATTCGAGACTAGTTTCCGATATATTTTTTACTAGTTTTGAATTTTCTTTATTTACTTGCCTATTTGATAATTTATTGAAAAACAGAACACTATTTACATTCATATCTTTTACTTAATTCTGTCTTCGACTCTTAAAAAATAAAAACAAAATAAGTCTTATTTTCTTAAGAACTCGTTTGAATCAAAATAAAAAAAAATTATTAATATTAAAAAATATCTTGCTTTTAAGTTTTAAAAATTTTGAGCCAAGAATGCATTTTTAAATGGAAAATTCTTTCCAAATTGTATCACCAAAATCGAGAATATTTTTTCAAATATGAGAACTAGGTTTTATTGAATAGGATTTTAATCAGTAGCTAGATATAAGTACTGAAGGAAAAAAAATTATAAAATATTTAATTCAGTTCATTTGACGCAAACGGTTTTTTAATAGATTGAATTAAAAAAAAACATTATAGAGAAATAATTAAAATAAAAAAATAATTATCCAAGCATTTGTTTTTAGCCAAAAGATGTTAAAATATTTAGAATACTACTTTTTTCTGAGCTGTGCAAATATGAGAAACACTTGTGTAAAGTAGTTCTACAGCTTATTATACAATTAATTTCGTGAAAAATACAAAAGAAGATTTATTAAAATTAAGTAGTGTCATTCTACTATTTTCTGTAAATTATACTTTTATTTTAACTTTTATAGTAAAAGTAAAAATATTTTTTTTTAAAAAAATAGTCTGTGATCTTGATCTCTCTTATTTCAAAAACATAAATATTAAGTTGTACTCTATAAATGCAACGATCATCGATTGAAATGAAATATTTAATCGATATAGTCCGAAAAAATACTATGCTCAAGTAGATTGGATTGGTCGTTAAAATTCAGTAAGTTTTAAAATATAATAAGGAAATTCGTCAGCAAATTTGTTTAAAATATTTAAAAAGACTTACATAATGCTAAATTCATCTCCGATTATTTATACTTAATTGCTCGTAATTTACGAATAAAACCATGAGTTTAAATAATAATTTCTTCTTTATGAACAGCAATGAAGGCTTTAAATAGGACAAGAGAGAGAGAGAGACTACTTTCAAAGTATTTCATGTGGTACGAAGTGGAAGTTAGAAAAAAAAGAGTTAGCACCACAGGTTTTGTCTTTTTTCATTTCTTTCTTTTTGTTCACAGTCTCCTTATATATATTTATTTATATACATATCTAGTTCAAATTTTCAATCGTTAATAAAATACTTTTTATTCATCGACTCACGTTCAAATTCATCTTTTAAACTTGTAATGGATGGCACTTGATGTTGATACAGTACTTTCAAAATTTATTTTTTAATTTTAAATTTTTCCGTGTTATTTCTGAAGAAGTTACAGCTAGCTGCAACAGATGGCGCCACCTAAGTAGGAATTGACTTAACTTATTTTACTTGTTCATTTGATAGTTCTCAATTACAACGTCTATTGCTGAATGTGATAAACAAAATTTGTATCATTTTTTTGATGCAGTACACTTGATCAGCTAAAAAATTTCTGCAATAGTTAGTTGTATTTTTTTTATTTTATGTAATGTGTTTTTTAAATGTAAAATAACTAAGAATAAAAAAATACAAACTGGATGTAATATTTAATGTAGGGGTATTAAGTCATATAAAAAAGGCTTTGAAGCCTGTATTAATGCGCTTGCATAAATTAATTATGATTTATTATATTTTTGTAGTACACACACTTTGAATAGTAATATTTATTATGTACTGACATTGGACACTCCTCATACATAGAATGTTTTTCAGTATTTGTTTCTATGTTTTAATTAACGCTACATATTAAGTTTCATCCAATGAAAAGAACTTAACATTTTGTTATTATTATTTTTTCACTTACATATTTGAGTAGGGCACTGAATGCATTTTTGCGTTTGAGAAGTGATAAGAGTCACTGAGTAAAATGAATGTAGGCATATAAATTTCCTTTTTTTCTTTGAGAGATGTTAGCATACTGCATTCGTTATGAAGAATACGTCACATCATATTTTGACAAATGCAAAAAATGACAGCCTTGGTACATAATTCTAACATTTAATTCATCACTGGTATGTATTCTCGACTTAAGCGAAGGTTCAAAGGTCACAAATTATATCTGATTAACTTTGGGCACAGCTTAGCAGGGGACATACAAAAAAGGAAAATGAATGCGAATAGATTTTTTTTCCGTTCTTCTTCTTCTTCTTCCTTCTATTTGCTCCACTAAATTGATGAATAAGTTGATGAAAAACGTCATGTCTGTTCTTCCTTTATCTAGAACAGAGATTTTCAATCACTTTAATTTAAAGACGTGTATGAACTACTGTGTACTTAAATTATTATAGTCAAACAAGTTTAAAATTTTTTTTTTACATCAATTCCTACTTAGGTCAACAAAGAAAATTTTTATTTTATTAATTAAATTCAATTAATGAATTGATACAAGAAAAAACTGTATTAACATCAAGTGTCATCCACTACAATCTTAAAAAATATTTTTTGAACTTGTGTGGAGGAATAAAAAAATAAATATTTAAGGTCAAGAAAAATTTCGTTAGAAAAAACCTACTGACGCCATCTGTTGCAGCTAGTTCTAACTTCATCAGAAATAATGCAAGATAAATTTTAAATTAAAAAATAAAATTTAATTAATATATGGAAAAACTGGAAAATATAGAGTGTACTCAATTTTCTTTCCAAACTCAATTTTCTTATGTAAAATCCGACGCTGATCACGAATACATGTAGCGCTTACCAAAATTCTAATTAGATCAAAAGTTATTGCAATAAAAAATGTTCACATTTTTTGGATATTTGGTTGGTTAGACGTCATGAATACCGAAAACATTTCTAACTCCTATTCCAGCCAAACTCAATTTTCTTATGTAAAATCCGACGCTGATCACGAATACATGTAGAGCTTTTCAAAATTCCAATTAGATCAAAAGTTATTGCAATAAAAGTATTTCACAATTTTTGGATATTTTGCTGGGAGACGTCATGAACACCGAAAAAATTTCTAACTCCTATTCCAACCAAAGTCAATTTTCTTATGTAAAATCCGACGCTGATCACGAATACATGTAGTTTTTTTCAAAATTCAAATTAGATCAAAAGATATTTCAATAAAAAAATTTCACATTTTTTGGATATTTGGCTCATAAGATGGCATGAACATCGAAAAATTTCTATGTCCTATTCCAAACAAACTCAATTTTCTTATGTAAAATCCCACGCTGATCACGAATACATGTAGCACTTTTCAAAATTCCAATTAGATCAAAAATTATTGCAATAAAAAAAATTTCAC
The DNA here is from genome assembly GCA_019973975.1 of Trichonephila clavata. Lineage (NCBI taxonomy): Eukaryota > Metazoa > Arthropoda > Arachnida > Araneae > Nephilidae > Trichonephila > Trichonephila clavata. Next base: position 186,075 of record BMAO01002692.1, read on the forward strand.
ATTTTTCGGATATTTCGCTGGGGAGACGTCATGAACACCGAAAAAATTTCTAACTCCTATTCCAACCAAACTCAATTTTCTTAAGTAAAATTCAACGCTGATCACGAATACATGTAGCGCTTTTCAAAATTCGAATTAGATCAAAAGTTATTGCAATAAAATAAATTCACATTTTTTGGATGTTTGGCAGGGGAGACGTCATGAATTCGGAAAAAATTTCTATCTCCTATTCCAACCAAACTCAATTTTCTTATGTAAAATACGACGCTGATAACGAATACATGTAGCGCTTTTCAAAATTTCAATTGGATCAAAAGTTATTGCAATAAAAAATTTTCACATTTTTTGGATATTTGGCAGGGGAGACGTCATGAACAGGGAAAAAATTTCTAACTCCTATTCGAACCAAACTCAATTTTCTTGTGTAAAATCCGACGCTGAGCACGAATACATGTAGCGGTTTTCAAAATGTCATTTAGATCAAAATTTATTGTAATAATAAATTTTCACATTTTTTGGATATTTGGCAGGGAAAACGTCATGAACACGGAAAAAATTTCTAACTCCTATTCCAACCAAACTCAATTTTCTTATGTAAAATCCGATGCTGATCACGAATACATGTAGAGCTTTTCAAAATTTCAATTAGATCAAAAGTTATTGCAATAAAAGTTTTCACATTTTTTGGACATTTGGCAGGGGAGACGTCATGAACACGGAAAACATTTCTAACTCCTATTCCATCCAAACTCAATTTTCTTATGTAAAATCCGACGCTGATCACGAATACATGTAGCGCTTTTCAAAATTCTAATTATATCAAAAGTTATTGCAATAAAAAAATTTCACATTTTTTGGATGTTTGGCACTTGAAATGTCGTGAACACCGAAAAAATTTATAACTCCTATTCCAGCCAAACTCAATTTTCTTATGTAAAATCCGACGCTGATCACGAATACATGTAGAGCTTTTCAAAATTCCAATTAGATCAAAAGTTATTGCAATAAAAGTATTTCACAATTTTTGGATATTTTGCTGGGGAGACGTCATGAACACCGAAAAAATTTCTAACTCCTATTCCAACCAAAGTCAATTTTCTTATGTAAAATCCGACGCTGATCACGAATACATGTAGTTTTTTTCAAAATTCAAATTAGATCAAAATATATTTCAATAAAAAAATTTCACATTTTTTGGATATTTGGCTCATGAGATGGCATGAACATCGAAAAAATTTCTATGTCCTATTCCAAACAAACTCAATTTTCTTATGTAAAATCCACGCTGATCACGAATACATGTAGCACTTTTCAAAATTCCAATTAGATCAAAAGTTATTACAATAAAAAAATTTCACATTTTTTGGATATTTCGCTGGGGAGACGTCATGAACACCGAAAAAATTTCTAACTCCTATTCCAACCAAACTCAATTTTCTTAAGTAAAATTCAACGCTGATCACGAATACATGTAGCGCTTTTCAAAATTCGAATTAGATCAAAAGTTATTGCAATAAAAAAATTCACATTTTTTGGATATTTGGCAGGGGAGACGTCATGAATTCGGAAAAAATTTCTATCTCCTATTCCAACCAAACTCAATTTTCTTATGTAAAATCCGACGCTGATAACGAATACATGTAGCGCTTTTCAAAATTTCAATTGGATCAAAAGTTATTGCAATAAAAAATTTTCACATTTTTTGGATATTTGGCAGGGGAGACGTCATGAACAGGGAAAAATTTCTAACTCCTATTCCAGCCAAGCTCAATTTTCTTATGTAAAATCCAGCGCTGATCACGAATACTTGTAGCGCTTTTCAAAATTCTAATTATATCAAAATTTATTGCAATAATAAATTTCACATTTTTTGGATATTTGGCAGGGGAGACGTCATGAACTCGGAAAACATTTCTAACTCCTATTCCAACCAAACTCAATTTTCTTATGTAAAATCCGAACTGATCACGAATACATGTAGCGCTTTTCAAAATTTCAATTAGATCAAAAGTTATTGCAATAAAAATTTTCACATTTTTTGGATATTTGGCAGGGAGACGTCATGAACAGGGAAAACATTTCTAACTCCTATTCCAACCAAACTCAATTTTCTTATGTAAAATCCGACGCTGATCACGAATACATGTAGCGCTTTTCAAAATTTCAATTAGATCAAAAGTTATTGCAATAAAAAATTTTCACATTTTTTGGATATTTGGCAGGGAGACGTCATGAACACGGAAAAATTTCTAACTCCTATTCCAACCAAACTCAATTTTCTTATGTAAAATCCGACGCTGATCACGAATACATGTAGCGCTTTTCAAAATTTTAATTAGATCAAAAGTTATTGCAATAAAAAAATTTCACATTTTTTGGACATTTCGCAGGGGAGACGTCATGAACACGGAAAACATTTCTAACTCCTATTAAAACAAACTCAATTTTCTTATGTAAAATCCGACGCTGATCACGAATACATGTAGCTCTTTTCAAAATTTCAATTAGATCAAAAGTTATTGCAATAAAAAATTTCACATTTTTTGGATATTTGGCAGGGGAGACGTCATGAACACGGAAAAAATTTCTAACTCCTATTCCAACCAAACTCAATTTTCTTATGTAAAATCCGACGCTGATCACGAATACATGTAGCGCTTTTCAAAATTTCAATTAGATCAAAAGTTATTGCAATAAAAAATTTTCACATTTTTTGGATATTTGGCAGGGAAACGTCATGAACAGGAAAAAATTTCTAACTCCTATTCCAACCAAACTCAATTTTCTTAAGTAAAATACGACGCTAATCACGAATACATGTAGCGCTTTTAAAATTCAATTATATCAAAAGTTATTGCAATAAATAAATTTCACATATTTTGGATATTTGGCAGGGGAAACGTCATGAACACGGAAAACATTTCTAACTCTCATTCCAACCAAACTCAATTTTCTTATGTAAAATCCGACGCTGATCACGAATACATGTAGAGCTTTTCAAAATTTTAATTAGATCAAAAGTTATTGCAATAAAAAATTTCACATTTTTTGGATATTTGGCAGGGGAGACGTCATGAATACGGAAAAATTTCTAACTCCTATTCCAACCAACTCAATTTTCTTATGTAAAATCCGATGCTGATCACGAATACATGTAGCGCTTTTCAAAATTTCAATTGGATCAAAAGTTATTGCAATAAAAAATTTCACATTTTTTGGATATTTGGCAGGGGAGACGTCATGAACACGGAAAAAATTTCTAATTCCTATTCCAACCAAACTCAATTTTCTTATGTAAAATCCGATACTGATCACGAATACATGTAGCGCTTTTCAAAATTTTAATTAGATCAAAAGTTATTGCAATAAAAATATTTCACATTTTTTGGATATTTGGCAGGGGAGACGTCATGAACACGGAAAACATTTCTAACTCCCATTCCAACCAAACTCAATTTTCTTATGTAAAATCCGACGCTGATCAGGAATACATGAAGCGCTTTTCAAAATTTCAATTAGATCAAATGTTATTGCAATAAAAAAAATTCACATTTTTTGGATATTTGGCTTTTGAGATGTCATGAACACCGAAAAAATTTCTGACTCCTCTTCCAGCCAAGCTCAATTTTCTTATGTAAAATCCGGCGCTGATCACGAATACTTGTAGCGCTTTTCAAAATTCTAATTATATCAACATTTATTGCAATTAAAAAATTTAACATTTTTTTGATATTTGCAGGGGAGACGTCATGAACTCGGAAAACATTTCTAACTCCTATTGAAATCAAACTCAATTTGCTTATGTAAAATCCGACGCTGATCACGAATACATGTAGCGCTTTTCAAAATTTTAATTAGTTCAAAAGTTATTGCAATAAAAAAATTTCACATTTTTTGGAAATTTCGCAGGGAAGAAAGACGTCATGAACACGGAAAAAATTTCTAACTCCTATTCCAACCAAACTCAATTTTCTTATGTAAAATCCGCGCTGATCACGAATACATGTAGCGCTTTTTCAAAATTCAATTATATCAAAAGTTATTGCAATAAAAAAATTTCACATTTTTTGGATGTTTGGCACTTGAAATGTCGTGAACACCGAAAAAATTTCTAACACCTATTCCATCCAAACTAAATTTTCTTAAGTAAACTCCGACGCTGATCACGAATACATGTAGCGCTTTTAGAAATTCTAATTATATCAAAGTAATTGCAATAAATAAATTTCACATTTTTTGGATATTTGGCAGGGGAGACGTCATGAACACGGAAAACTGTTCTAACTCCTATTCCAACCAACCAAATTTTCTTATGTAAAATCCGATGCTGATAACGAATACATGTAGCGCTTTTCAAAATTTCAATTGGATCAAAAGTTTTTGCAATAAAAAAATTTCACATTTTTTGGATATTTGGCAGGGGAGACGTCATGAACACGGAAAAAATTTCTAATTCCTATTCCAACCAAACTCAATTTTCTTATGTAAAATCCGATACTGATCACGAATACATGTAGCGCTTTTCAAAATTTTAATTAGATCAAAAGTTATTGCAATAAAAATATTTCACATTTTTTGGATATTTGGCAGGGGAGACGTCATGAACACGGAAAACATTTCTAACTCCCATTCCAACCAAACTCAATTTTCTTATGTAAAATCCGACGCTGATCAGGAATACATGTAGCGCTTTTCAAAATTTCAATTAGATCAAATGTTATTGCAATAAAAAAAAATTCACATTTTTTGGATATTTGGCTTTTGAGATGTCATGAACACCGAAAAAATTTCTGACTCCTATTCCAGCCAAGCTCAATTTTCTTATGTAAAATCCGGCGCTGATCACGAATACTTGTAGCGCTTTTCAAAATTCTAATTATATCAACATTTATTGCAATTAAAAAATTTAACATTTTTTCGATATTTGCAGGGGAGACGTCATGAACTCGGAAAACATTTCTAACTCCTATTGAAACCAAACTCAATTTTCTTATGTAAAATCCGACGCTGATAACGAATACATGTAGCGCTTTTCAAAATTTCATTTAGATCAAAATTTATTGCAATAATAAATTTTCACTTTTATTGGATATTTGGCAGGGAAAACGTCATGAACACGGAAAAAATTTCTAACTCCTATTCCATCCAAACTCAATTTTCTTATGTAAAATCCGACGCTGATCACGAATACATGTAGCGCTTTTCAAAATTCTAATTATATCAAAAGTTATTGCAATAAAAAAATTTCACATTTTTTGGATGTTTGCCACTTGAAATGTCGTGAACACCGAAAAAATTTCTAACACCTATTCCATCCAAACTAAATTTTCTTAAGTAAACTCCGATGCTGATCACGAATACATGTAGCGCTTTTAGAAATTCTAATTATATCAAAGTAATTGCAATAAATAAATTTCACATATTTTGGATATTTGGCAGGGGAGACGTCATGAACACGGAAAACATTTCTAACTCTCATTCCAACCAAACTCAATTTTCTTATGTAAAATCCGACTCTGATCACCAATACATGTAGAGCTTTTCAAAATTTTAATTAGATCAAAAGTTATTGCAATAAAAAATTTCACATTTTTTGGATATTTGGCAGGGGAGACGTCATGAATACGGAAAACTGTTCTAACTCCTATTCCAACCAACCAAATTTTCTTATGTAAAATCCGACGCTGATAACGAATACATGTAGCGCTTTTCAAAATTTCAATTGGATCAAAAGTTTATTGCAATAAAAAAATTTCACATTTTTTGGATATTTGGCAGGGAGACGTCATGAACACGGAAAAAATTTCTAACTCCTATTCCAACCAAACTCAATTTTCTTATGTAAAATCCGACGCTGATCACGAATACATGTAGCGCTTTTCAAAATTTCAATTAGATCAAAAGTTATTGCAATAAAAATATTTCACATTTTTTGGATATTTGGCAGGGGAGACGTCATGAACACGGAAAAAATTTCTAACTCCCATTCCAACCAAACTCAATTTCTTATGTAAAATCCGACGCTGATCAGGAATACATGAAGCGCTTT